>JAVHLV010000164.1:0-146061 GCA_036785495.1 Colletotrichum neosansevieriae | reverse complement strand
AGGGATTTGCTTCTCTAAAAGCACTCTAGGTATAGTTCTTTAAATATAATCTAGCACTTAGCTAAGAGATAGTAGCTATAGCAGGCTAGATAGAGGCTCTTTTTATTAGTTATTTATATAGTTATAGGCACTCTCTTATAGCCTTTAAGTGCTATAGGTTACTCTCCTCTATATACTTAGTGTGTAGCAGGTTTTTGCTTCTTAGATACTTCTAAGTTATTCTTAGATATAGTATTCTTATTATCTTCTAGTATAGTAGAGCTAAACACTTCTTAGCCTATTTTAGTATATAGGTTAGCTATTTTAAATATATTAAGAGTAACTTAGATATCTTTTAGTATATCTCCTATTATAAGGGAGCTAGCGTTTATATATAATTATACTATTATTTAGTATATATAGATCTAGATATCTAAACTACTATTACTAAGAGCTATTATAAAGTCTATAAACTACTAGTTAGGCTCCTTTACTTATATAAGGCTGCTAGTTTACACTTTAGTAATAGCCTTCTCCCACTTTATAAGCTATTTCTCTATATTATACTTTATAAGTAGCTTCTTATATACTAGAAGGTTTAGAGTTATAGTATTACTACTTCTAGCTATAGCCTTATACTTATAAGTATTAATACTAATACTCTTATAGAGTATATATATCTATAGTTAATACTCTTATCTATAATATAGTATAGGTATAGGAGATCTAGATAAATATTATTATAGATCTAGTCTTAGAGTATATATTATTACTTCTTATATACTTTATAACACTTATCTCTAAATATATAGTTTGCTTAGTAAGCCTAGTATAGCTTATAATTTGCTTTTAATAGGTTTATAATTATATTAGTATATATAGTAGTTATATTATTACTTAGTAATATAACTGCTATACTATTTACTATACTACTTATAGAGTAGTTAGAGATATTTAAAATAGTTAGCTCTATAATCTTACCTCTAAAGCAGCTTTAAAGCATACTATCTATATTTAGAATAGTAGTATATAGGTTAACACTATCCTATAGCTTAAAGCTAAACACCTTTATATATAGGAGGTTAATTTAGAGGATCTAGTTACTATATCTATATAACTAAAAGGCAGTTATAGTAGTTATTATCTTATAATTAAGGTTTTAGAGTAGTATTTATAGCAATATAGTATATATTAGACTATTAATTATTAAATTAGGTGTAATTATATATATATTTATAATACTATAGTATATATATTATTCTATATATTCTCCCTTATTTGGGTGTGTTCTAACCCCTTTTCCTGCACACACCCTGGTTATAGTTAGCACGCCCGGGCCGCTTCGGGCCTGCGCACAGAGCCGGACTAACATCGCGCCTGACTCGCACTGCGCGTTCCGGACCCTACAATCTGACAGCTATTGACTATAGCCTGTTGCATAGTGTTGCGGCCGTTACGACCTAAAAAAGGGACCTAGTTTGAAGGTGGATCCCTTGCCCCCCTTTTATCTTTTATGATGTGTTCTGACCTAGTTGTAGTGGTCTGAGCTTCTGCTTGTGGATAACCACCCGCTTAAGCCATATGAAAAGCTGGTCGCTATCTACTACTGCGGTTGCAGGCTAAAGTTTTACCCTCTACTTAGGTTCTTGTGGCTTGAGCTGTTCCTATGGGTACTACCTCTTGCTGGTGCTGTTAAGCGATAGAGTGATTGGCGCGGAGTGGAGGGTTCTAAAAATGAGTAGTTGTTTTAGGAGGGATAATTGATGTTGTTGAGGTTAAAAGCAGCAAGCTGCACTTGACCCAATATATCCATACTGACCCTGGTAGTACGTACCCGCACCTGCCCATAGCGATTTTCTAAGTTATCTATAAGTGGACCTCTGTCCCTATAATACTAGTGCTGGGGGTTAAATATGTCAAATCGACTCCTTAGTGTACGCAGTGACGCGCCAAGTGCGCGCAAAAGCAGCAGCAACTGTGGCGTAATAGCGTGACATAGATATTAGCCACTTTTAGGCGTAAATAACGCGTAGATCTATGCATAGAGATTTCTAGATAGCTATATACTTAATATATTATTATTTTAGTATCCTATACTATATAATTTAATAATTAATAGTCTAAATATTATATATAATACTAATTAAAGCTATCTAGATAAATCTATAGTATTAAATTTACTCCTATATTATTAATATATAAGTTTATAGTAAACTCTCTGCTACTAGTATTACTATAACCTCTAGCTTCTTATCTATACTTAATAGTTTAGCTAATTAGCTTTTATAGTGGAATTAAATCTAGTATAGATTCTAGATAATAGAATTATAAGAGTATATTAACCTAGAAGATATAGAGAAGGAGGATCTTAATATTATTTTAAATATTATTCTGAGAAAACTAAAGCTTTAAAACTATTTTTAAAAGGCTAACTTTCTAGTAGCTAATACCTAAAATACTAAAATAGGAAAATTATCTATTCTAATATCTAGTATAGTCTAGCTAGAGTTAGAATAAGTAATACTAATAGGATCTAAGCTAATATAGTCTTTTAATAACTTAATAAGATAAGACTAATATATATATATAATATAGCTATTAATATATAAGAATAAGATAAAGGATATTAAGAACTTATATAAGATTATAGTCTAATTTAAAGATTATATTTAAGAGATAGTTAACTCTAAGTACTAATTAACTTACTTTATACCTTAAAACTCTATTATAGATATAATTATCTATTTAAAAGTAAGAGCTAGAATTAATAATATTTAGTAATTTAAGATAATAAGAGTAGTTTATATAGAAGTTTTTTAAGTCCCTTATAAAAAAAAGATTATAACTTAGAAGTCTATTACTAAGTAGGTTAATAAGTATAAGTTAGCTATATCTAAACTAAGAGCTATTAATATAGTAGAGGGTAATAAGAAGTTAGAGTAGTTTAATAACTTTATTTATACTACTTACTAAACCCCTCTCTTTTTATAGGCTATAATATATAAGTTAATTTATAAAAAGGAGGCTAATAATAGAACTTTAAAGTTTAATAATCTTATTAAAAGTATATAAAGTAAAGTTCTAGAAATAGTTAATATTATAGCCTTAAAGTTATATATTATAAAGAGCAGAGCTTTTAAACTAATAATAACTAACCTTCTAATCTATCTAGTAAAGACTTCTTAACTTTAAAGTAAGTTAAAGAAAAGATAACCTAATAAAGGGTCTAATAATTAATAGGATAAGTATAAGAAGGAAGTTAATAAGTATTAGATATATATAGGTTCTTACTACCTATTAAAGTGCTAGTATATCTTTACTAATAAGGTATCTAATAACTAGACTCTAAGTAAAATAGTTACTAACCTTATAAAGGAGTAATATAAGGGAGAATTAGCAGATAAGATTAACTATTTAAAGATCTCTATAAAGGATTAATAACTCTTAAAGTAATATAAAGAAAAGGTAGAAGTTAAGAAGGCAGTATTTACTATAACTTATACCTATAAGTTATCTAAATTAGTACTTTTAGATTTAAGCTTAATAATCTATATTTTAAATAATCTTAAATACTTTAAAACCCTATATAGTACCTATAATAAAGATTTTATTCTTATAAGATCTAAACTAATACTAATTAAAGGTTATAGATCTATAATAGTAAATATTATTAGATCTAAAAGTTATCTAGTAATACTATACCTCTCTAATACTATTTACTATAATATTATAATAAGTAATCTTATATCTTATAGATACTTAAAGAAGAAGAGTATCTACTAGAATAATAAACCAGATAACTACTACTTTTAATAATAAGATAGTATATTTATAGTTAAAGTATTTAATATCTATAATTAATATATTCTTAAATATATATTAAAGAAGCTTTAAGTAGTATTCTATAATAATACTATTCTAATCTTCCTATAATATAATACCTATATCACTTTAATAAGAAGAAAGCTAAAAAAGGGCACCTATAGTAACTAGCACTCTTAACTTAGCTATATAGGAGAGGCTATAATATACTATCTTAAAGCAGTAATATATAGTATAAGAGTAAAAGGTAGAATACTTCTAATAATAGTAGACTATAATATATATAGCCTTAGAAAGATAATCTAATAAGTATAATAAATACCTAGAAAGTCTATTATAACTTTAATACTAGAAAGATAACTAGTTCTAGACTTTTACTTATTTAAATAAGAATATAGAGGCTTTATAATCCTCTTACTTTTTATAGATTAACTATTAGGTTATATCTAGAACTACTATTTTAAAGACTACTTAACTAGAACTCTAATAAAAGTGTTTATCTAATTTATTAACTTAGTTAAAAGGGAGTTAAAAGTTATAATTAAGACCTTTAAATATAATAATAAAATCCTTAAATATCTAGAAGTAGAGAGCTTTATCTAGGTAATAGGTATTTAAATTAAACTATTAGTACTAAATATATAAGCTTAAAATAGGAGAGGAGAGAGGATTATAGCAGTTATAAAGATAAAGGCTAGATATCTTTATTTATTATTAAAACTCCTATCTTACTTATAGCTAGAGATCTATATAATAGTAACCTATATATATAACTATACTCTATTATAGTTAAGAGGTTAAAAGACCCTATATAAACTTCTATACTAGTTTATAAAGAGAGATACTACTATACTAGATATCTCCTACCTATAATAATATAGTTATAAAGTATTTACCTTAACTATATAAGCTTAACTTTATAAGAATACTTTCTAGCACTTTAACTCTAAGACTTAGATTAGATATCTTATTAGCTATGCTTTATTAAACTCCTACTAAGTTTAGTACCTAGTAAAGTAAGAAGTTATTACTATAAGAGATATTAGGTTTAATAAAAGTATAAAATTTAGTAGTAATATTAATAAATAGAAAGATAACCTATAAGAGATAATCTAGGAGGAAATATATAACTACTATAATAATATTATTAAGTTAATAAAGCTATAACAGATACTAAACCCAGATAATACTAAGAATAATAAAGAAGCTAAATAGTTACCTCTAACTAATCTAATAGAGACTAATAAGGTTAATATACTAACTAAGTTTTAGCTATAAGATAAGTTTAAATACTTCTAAGCTTAGTTCTAACTTATTACTCTATCTTAATTTTTACTCTTATTATTCTTCTAAGTAATAGAGGATTTTAAGGTAAAGGGGAGAGGGATTATTACTATTAAATCTGAGAAATTTAGAATTAATTTAAGGATCTCCTATAAGATAGTATTCTTAGCTAGTATAAAGCTAAGTAAATTAATTAAGTAGTAAGATAACCTCTATCTATATTTATAGTTTAGCTAACCTAGAGCTAGTAAGAAGTATAACTAGGTATTAAGCCTTAAAGCTAGAAGCTTTCTACTTAGTCTAATAGTATTAAATAATTCTATTAAGAATAGGTTAAAGAGGTGTCTAAAAGGAACTTACTAGAAAGATCTGCTATTATTACTCTTATCTTATAGCTAACTAGCTAGTTACCTATTAGAGAATAAGTTTAGAGAAGCTAAAAAATTATATCTAAATAGTTATAAACTATTAAATTTATAGGTTAAAGTACTTAGTATAATAGTATAAGGTTATAAAGTTCTTAGCTACTACTAGATATATACCTATAAGCTAGATAAATATAGGAAACTTATTAAAGTTAAAGTAAGACTTATTATTAGAGGAGACTAATAGCTTTATAATCTAAGAGATATTTATACTACTATCTTAGCTAGTATATCTTTTAGAACTCTTATTATAGTTATAAACTAGTTTAATATAAACCTCCTATAATATAATATAGTTAATACTTTTATTTATACTAATCTTAATAAAGAAGTTTATATAGAGATAGTGCTAGAGTATTAGAAGAGTAGATATATTTTAAAGTTACTTAAAGCTTTTTATAAACTTTGCTATTTATTACTTTTATAGTAATAATATCTAGAAATAGGTTTTATAGTAAGTAAGTTTAAGTAAGTAGCTAGTAAAAACTACTACTAGTATAATAGTAAGATCCTATTCTTCTTCTATATTAATAACTATATATTTATATATCTCCCTTTTAAAGAGATTAAGATAAGATAGCTAATTAGTAAACTCTAACTATAATACTACCTTAAAAGAGAAAAGAATATTTAGTAGTTTTTAGGAATTAAGATTATTTAAGATTAATATAGATATAAACTATAGCTCTTATAGTTATCCTTCTTTAAGAAGCTATTAAAACTCCTAGATAGCAAATTAATAAGAGACTATAAGACTCTAATAGTATAAGAAGAACTTCTATCCTATAAAAATGAGATAATAAAGGCTAATATTATAAGATACTAGTAAAAAGTAGAATTACTACTATATACTATAGTAATAATAAGATCTAATATCTTATTTATAGTTAGCAGACTTATTTATTTTAATTAAAACTCTAAACCTTATTACTAATATACTACTAATTATATTATTTAATACCTTATATAAATAAAGAAACTATATCTAAAATATAAAGTTTCTAAGAGATTAACTAAAAAACTTAAAGTTATATTAGATATTAGTTTTACTAATAATATACTAAACTATAAGAGCTTCTAATCCTTTATAATAAAGCTCTTTAAAGGGATAATATTATAGAGGGTAAATAAGCAAAATATAGTTACTATATTAACTATAGAGATAGAGCTCCTTACTCTCTCTTAAGCAGTAAAAGAGAAACTATTTATAAGTTAACTTATTACTACTCTATAAGTCTCTCTCTTAAATAATAAACTACCTAAATTTATAGGTTCTATAGCTACTAATATACTAAAAGTTATAATTTAATATAATAACCTATAAATTATAAGCCTTATTATAAAAGAGATATTCTAGTTATAGATAAAACTCTACTATATTAATATCTATAACTACTAGTTATAATAGGAGGTTATAAAAGAGCATTTTAAGGTTATTTATACCTCTTTAGCTAAACTAATAGCTAATAGACTTATAAAAGCCCTCCTATAGCAGTCTTATAAGAGATTTATTACTTAGTTAGGCCTTATTAATAAGTTATAAATAATTATAGAGGCTTAAAAGAGAGAAAAGTTATAAGATACTAATAGTAATATTAGGCCTAAATTTAAATAAGCTTAATATCTAATCTAAAAGAGTAACTCTATAGTTACTATACTAGTTAAATTAACCTGCTAAATACCTTACTAACTATAACACTAAACCTATATAAAAGGGAGAGTATTATACTAATATTTAAGCCTTTAAGTATATAGTTTATAAGAAACTTTACTTATATAAGATTAAGTCTTTTTTACTTTCTTACTATTATATAATAACTCCTTCTTAGAAGCTAATAATACTCTTATAAGCTATACTAATAAAACCTTACTATTAATAGTAATACTTCCTTAAAATATCCTATAAGAAGCAATAAAGAGTAATAGAAAGTAGTAATTCCTCTTACTATAAATAAGTAATTCTATAAGATAAAGCAGTTAAATTAAGCTAAAACTAATAACTATAAAAGAAATAATACCCCCTCTATATAATAATCCCTCTTACTAATAAGATTTTTAAGTTATTATTACTTAAATAAGTCTATTATTACTAACTTTCTAGATATAGCCTATAAAGCCTTAAATTAGATAAGAAAACTAAGTTATAATACTATAATTAAAAGCTAAGAGCCTAAATACTTTATAATAACCTATAGATAATACTAGAAGATAATACTAGAAAAAGTATTATAAGATAGATAAATAATAGGGTTATAAAGTTATTAGTAAGTATATAGGATATTAAATAACTTTATATTAAATAAATATATTTAGATAACCTTAAATATACTAGATTTAAAGCATTTTAGAGTTAATTAGTAAACTTAGCTAGTTATACTAAATTATGCTATATTATACTATATTATATTAAAACTAAAGGGGCATATTAAATTAACCCCTTAGTATATATAGTGATACGCCAAGTGCGCGCAAAAGCAGCAGTAACTGTGGCGCAATAGCGTGACACAGATATTAGCCACTTTTAGGCGTAAATAATGCATGGATCCATGCGCAGAGATTTCCAGATAGCTACACACTTAATATATTATCATTTTAGCACCCTATACCGTACGATTTGACAAAATATACCCATCACACTATGTACACCTCACGATATTATGATTTTTCGCTCTCTTTCCTAACACTATGCTTGACTGTTTCGGAATGTCGTACGCTGCCGCTTCCTGGCGCGCTCATCCATCCCGATAGGAGCCCGAGGGCCAACCACAGCTATCGTCAACATGTCGACGACCAGTGCTACGAACGAAACCCTACAACAACACAATAGCACTGTCACCGCGGGGTCTGGACGGCTGTTCACACGAGGAACGAGACTGAGTGGCTCTTCTGGCAAAATATATCAGATTGAGCGGTTGCTCCAAGAGAGGACGGGACCTGTCCCATACCACGTTTACTTGGCGAGGTATGTGTTATCATTTGGCTACCTATCTTGAATTTGTCGCTGACCATGACTGGGGGCGTAAGCAGCAACGGGCAAAACAAATATGTCCTCAAAACCATCGATGACACCGAGTTTGAGTATCAGCTTGCCATGCAACGGCCTCTTGCCGGTTGCCCGAATCTCCGAGTTGTGATTGATACAGTTCGCGAACATCTCCTGTTTGTTTTCGAATTTCTTACAGAGGACCTCCTGCAACTCGCCCAGCGGGACAATCTGTTGGATGCAACAAGGAGACAGATTCTTCGCGGGGCGTTAACTGGCCTTGCTGATTTACACAAGCACGGCATATTCCACACCGGTACGAGAGCCCTCCAGCCCCTTCAGGTGGACTTCATATTCACTACCTCACCCTTATTAGATGTCAAGCCTAACAACATTTTTGTTGATTACGACGAAAAGTCAGATGGGACTATTGAATTGAAGCGAGTTCAGTTAGGCGACCTTGAGATGGGCTCTGTCGTCCCGGAAGGCTTAAACATTCGTGGCGCTCGGCTTGGGAACCCCATGTGGCGTAGTCCCGAGTCACACGCTGCAGCACGTCAAAATCTCCCCTCCGACGTATTCTCGTTTGGTCTTGTGGTATGGGCTCCCCTAGCACTATATATATGTAGATGCCGAGATACTTACATCCAGTGGATAGTGTATCTACACCGTTCTTCGCATTATCGTCTTACGCATTCATAATAAGGAGGCGAGCGATGCTGAACAGGAAAGGACTATCGTCCGGCGCTTGCTTTCCCATTTCGGGGACGGCCCTGGACTGGTCGGTTTTGTGGAGGCATACCTGCCTGAGGACAGCGCGCGGTTTAGGGAGCTCGTTTTGGATATCGTCCAGGAGTTTACCCCGGAGAATCCCCGGAGACCCTTTTCACAGTGGGATGCCGTGGATGAAGAATTCCGGGACGTTGTGACAAGAATGACAAGCCTGGATCCTGCCCAGAGGATCACAGCCCGGGAGGCGCTTGAGCACCACTGTTTTAAACACGAATAATGAATTTATTTAGTACTATTAAAAGTCAATAGCATTGTGCTGACACACCTAACAATCCAAACCTGAGCTTAATCCGTAGATATTAGCATGTCTTGGTTATGTTATCTATCGAGATGAGAGTGCAAAAATGGAGATACACATACAACACCAGGTATTCGCTGGTCGTCACCGACCCAACTACTGATCCGGCCCTCATTGGTTTATCTATGGGAGAGCGGACGGGATCCCGAGTTCTCCAATGGGTATGGTCGTATGTGATTGTGGTGAGGAAAAGTTGCATACTTAAAGGGTCAATCAGTGGCTTGATGGCGAATTCTGTAGTTGAAGACAGGAAAGTCTTAGTGTCTAAAGAATTTGTGTTGCAACTGCCCACTTTCCCATGTCACCAATTACAGTGTTGAGGACAGCTAGCGTATCCATTTGGATTCCAGGTCTCAAACGTGCCCAGAGTGAGTGTCGTCATTTACGCTGAGACTGCAGTCTGCTTCTACAATGTAAGAAGAAGTCTGCTTGCCCGCTTGGGCAAATCGACCTTCGAACTATTGGAGGTTTTCATATAATTCTTGAGAAGCCTAGACCTGCTCCCACGGGTGCCCCGAGCTTAAGCCAGTAGAGCAGGTGCAACTCTCAGATGAGGTTAGCCCACTAGGTATATATAAGAGGAGCTGCAATGATCATCCAAGTTCAACTGCCTAGTATCCCATCGAGCGCCGCTGTACTACAATACAACACTTATAAAAAGACGTAAGGGGTACTATTAATAAGAGAAGATATCTTTTTTTAAGCTAATAGAAGATTTTATACTTGAGGTAAGTTAGAGAAATTATAGGGAATAATAGGTCTACTTTATACTATAGTCCAGCAGCGCTCGATGGAATAGTTGGCCTGCCATGCCCACTATTCCGAATTGAATCGTATTGCTCTCTCTCACCGCGCTAAATGCCATATCCGTGTGTTTCAACGTGTACCTACGCAGTGCTACAGTTACAAGTCGCACCTTAGCCTGCCGGGATTCAGTCTTCCGATCTGAATAAGCAGACCCAGCCTTTTTGAGGTAGCGA
Organism: Colletotrichum neosansevieriae; assembly: GCA_036785495.1. NCBI lineage: Eukaryota > Fungi > Ascomycota > Sordariomycetes > Glomerellales > Glomerellaceae > Colletotrichum > Colletotrichum neosansevieriae. The sequence continues at coordinate 135,498 of JAVHLV010000164.1, read as the reverse complement.
CGAGGGTATCTAAAGTCACATGAGAATGTTGTGGCTGGAGTCAGTCTAAGATCATGACGCTAGCAGATCCAAACACAATCTATATGTATCCTGCTGAGGTCTCTTCTCATATTCAACATAAGACTCAACTAAGGCAAGCACCAGTCAAACATACTAAGTTCTGAGTCAGACTTTAGCTTCTTTTATTTTGAGCCCGCAGGAATTGACGAGCCCGATTGTTGTTGTGCTAAGAGTTCTTTGAACGGTCACTAAGCCCCTGATGGACAGTTACCATCTGGACTGCAGCATAAACGGCCCTTGACCAAATTCCAGCTTTGCAAGCATCCACTGATGAGCGTTTGATCCGTAACTGAGTTGTTTCCGACTGCTCTGAGGACGTCCGGTTACCGGTAGGTAAGGTAGTAGCTGACGACATTGATCCGTTCTGGACAATATGTCAGTAACAAGCCTTCAAAAAGCAATAGTTTGCCTAACCCATTGAGCGAAGAGGCCGTGCGTCGCTGAGATGAATGCCCGGTGTCTGTTTCCTGGCGTCTTGAACATCTCTCCCCAAGACGAGGTTTCCCCCGCAACCTTGTCATCTTCGATAGCTCGTTCGATCTTCGTCATTTCGAAATCGACTAGTATGGAGTTCTCGTCTCCGCCGGCGGCCGCCGTGGAACTTGGTAAGAATGCTTCGAGCTTCCGCGAGTCGTCACTTCCAGATGAGAAAGCGGGGTGATTCGGGAACCAAAAAGGGCCGCGGGGAGTACGGCAAGCGGAATGGCGATCTGAAGGAGAGACGGAATACGCCATGCCCATAAGCTGGCGTAGTTGCGCGTGCCGTAGGTTACCTGGTGTACGTTAGTCCTCTGTAATTGGTTATGTGTTACGGCACGGTTCTGCGTACCCAAGCAGCCAAAGAACTTCCCACGAACCATCCGCATTTGTAAAGTCTGTTCCCAACGAGTGAGCTTGAGCATATCCAAGCCTACGATCGAGGACTGCTCTGTGAGGATTCCTCGATGCGTTGGATATGCCAATTCGGTAATAAGTAGCGGAGCAAGTCCACTCGGCTGACCGATGAAGAGACGGCCGAGGATGAAACCCGTCTTATTGGGCGAGAACGCTTGGAGGAGAGATACGAGGAACAAGAACGTGTAACCGACGAACAGACCCTTCTTGCGTCCCCATTTGTTGGCAAAGTACGCGACGGCAGGGTATGCCAGCATAGCCGACAAAGACTGAATACCATTAATGAACCCCAGCCAGGCACCCTTCGGTTAATCCATGATATCCATCCACTGCGGCAAGGCAAGCAGACCTGACATCATACTTCCATCGCATCCATTGGTGGCGCACAGAAGAGCCAAGAACAAGTGCTTAGGGGTGAAGAGAAAGTTTCACTGGCCGCGTTGCGAGACTTATGGGTCAGTGCTTAGGTTAGAATGTCTTCATCGTACGGAATAACCGCTACGCGCTGAAGTCGGGGAATTGGAATTGCCCCCGTGGGGAACTACAATATGTGACATGGGTTAAGTCTGGGGCTTTCCACGTGAAAACTGTCCGCGGAGTGTCGGGTTTGATGTTCAACCTGTTGCTCGGGGCTTTACGACTGACTGGACTGGGGTTAAATTATTTCCTGTCATTTCCACCATGTTGGTTCTCTTGGCTTGCGTTCTTCTCATGGACCAGGCCGGAGAGTTGGTAAAAAGGTCATTGCATATTCTTTGCTGTTTTGCCTTGACGTTATTCTCTGAAGTCTTGTGAGCCAGCCATATGTATCCTAACAAGAGCCTGTTCCTCGTCAGTCAAGAAGGGAGCTATCCTGACCTCAGTTCGGATATAACTTTTGTTCATCGGTTGATTACTGATTTGAAGAATTTGTCTACCTGGTCTAACTATCTCATACATTTGCTTACACCAAATATGTGTGGGGAATGTTTGGAGCAGTGTCACGGCCTCAACATGTGAGTTCAATGTAGAGATGAACCACTTCCCCGCATGATCTTACGACAATCTAGATTGAAGAGAAATGTCATCGACAATTGTAGTTTCTGGAGAAGTTGAGGCTATGAGCATCTTTACCCACCGTTCCTCGGCAGTCAAGTCAGATACTGAGGACTCTATTATTGAATGATAAAGTGGGGAATCTTCGCGTTCGGAAAGTCGGTTCGAAAAGCCGGTTCGGGGAGTGTCGATTCCGGCGCGAGTCGTAAGGAGTCGGCCAACCTGCGCGGCTTCCACGCGCCCTACGGCCCCTGCCCGACATACTCCGCAACCGTTCACAATGTTCGTCAGCGTCCAGCAGTAATTGATAACGGTCAATCATCGGGAGATGCCTGGTCTACTCAATGCCGCTTTGCGGCGCTTTGCGGGACTGACGGCCCATAGTCCGCTGGACATCGCCATAGCTTGCCTAAGGAGCCTCCAGATGCGTCTCCAGTTGCACACTATGCTCGTGCCTCTACTTTCATCAATGCATCTTCATGGTAGACCGGCGGCTGTTATTGCCCTCCGAGGGCATTTATAACTGCCAGGGCGACTGTCGTCTTAGCTCCGAGGCTCGAGCGCTTCCTCTCCGCGCTTCCATACGATCATCTACAAGATAGGATTGTAGAACCTCATCCGGTTTTCTGGATCCCACTTTTTCTTGAGACTTCTCAACTTTTCCAGCCTCCAGTCGTCCCATCCATACATGGACTCGAGAGACTCGACCCCGTGCGCATAATTCACGTATGCCCGCAATCTCTCCGGATCCTCGCTGGCTTCGAGCAAGTGGCCCCTTAGCTTTTCCCCGTGTGCCTGGGCCAGCGCGTCTAAAGAAGCATCTGGCTTGTACATAATATAAGACGTGATCAAGATCTCGTCATCGCGGTGGGGAAGGCGGAGTCTTCATCCCGGAATGCTTTAACAGCATGCGTCGGGTAGCCTTCCAGCAAGAAGAAAGACCAGGCGAACTCGGGGATACGACTTGAGATCTCGGCAATGTTGTCGAATACCTTTCTCACAGCAGGCAAGTCATATCTTTTAAGGCCGATGGGGTATCTCAACCCCGTGTAGCCCTTGGCACACCCCAGACTATCGGTGCTCGTGAACGTCTTGTCCGCTAGCTCAGGCATGGGCGCTGAACCAGCCTCGACGTTGACGTGGTCAATGTCGTATAGCGGCCTGGCATATTCCAAGGTATCGTTAAAGCTCCCGTCATTGATGTTGGCGTACCAGATAATTGGCTAGCATCACTGGTTCAGTTCTGAGACTGTCATCTGCATGAGGGGAAAACGTACCCGATGCTCATCAATTTCCGGAATGTTGACAAAGTACATCCAATGGATGATTTCTGGGGGTTGCGTTTTCATCATTCTGTTGGTCAGCTCTAAGACCTTTTCCAGCTGGTCGCCAAGGAAGATAAAGATGTAATAGCCCCATTTCCCGTTCTTCACATCGTAGATGCAATACTCCCACTCGGTCACGATACCAAAATTATGACCTGCGCCTCTAAGAGCCCAGAAAAGATCGGGTTTGCTTTCCTCGGACGCAGTCGCGGCTTCTCCGTTGGGGAGGACGACTCGGGCCGAGATGACTTGATCCGACGCAAGTCCGAACTGCCCCTGAAGCCAGCCGTGACCTCCACCGAGCACTGGTGCCGACACGCCGACGCATTCGCAAATACCGGTGACTTCAAGTCGTGTTATAAGTTGAGTGCCCAGTACTTGCCAGTGGAAGCCCAAGCAAGTCACCGGTTTGTTTTCCAGCATCCCACAGGCTATCCACAACCTTCTTCACACTCGCTCCACCGCCGATTGTTGCAGACTTACCATCTTCGGCTATCTCAACCTGGTCCCATCCTCGAAGGTCAATCATGACCACATCCTTGGCGGTGTTGGGAGCTTCGGTCGCACCGCCACCATGCCCGCCAGACCTTGCGAGGAAGGGCAATCCATGGTCATTCGCATAGCGGATCTGATTTTGCCTCATTAGTTTCTATCATGCTGTAGTTGACGCAACTCAAACGGTTTTTTTTAATTCGGCCAGAAACCAATATACGCACTGTCTCTTGAATGTCGCTCTCGGTAAATACGTTCACAACCACGCCGACTTCCGGTGCGTGCCACCTCCCCACGGAGGCACCAAACCCTTGATCATCTGGAAGAACAATTGAGGCTCGAGGCGATAGCTTTTCCGAGAGTTCTGGCCACGAGCTGGTAGTATTTTGAACCACTAGGGAGGCAAGACCCAGGCGACCTAGGATCCTCTGTGCCGAGTTTGTTCTGTTAAGCTCCATATTGCTGAAGCTCACGGAGATGGATGTTGGTCTGGTGTTGATTCGCAGGATTCGGCTACCAGCGTGTTAAAGCTCAATTCAAGCCGTTCACCGTTGAGGGTTCACCGCTGAGGATTACCAGTCTTCGTTATTGAATATTACTTGCTTCTAAAGCGACGCTGACTTAAGCTACTAACAGGTGCACTTCAAAGTCCCTTTCCTCAGTGGGTTTATACGACTACCTGGTAAGGACTTGACCAACGTTTGACCAATTGGATTAGGCGGAAACCCGAGGAATCTGACGTGAGATTGTAGTGTTTACATGGCGATACCCTCGCTACCTTCAGGACCGTTCGGTGCGTTCCGGTCGGAGGTACCAACCGGGACCGGGCTTGGCAAACCGAAGAGTCCGGTTCCGCGAATAAGTGACATATTCGCGGCGGTTTTTCCGGCACCGTACGGCGCAGGCAAGGCTGACCGGAACGTCTTACAACCAACAATGAAGTAATAGAAATTAACATTATCGCGGAGCGTCTACTGGGAGTGTCGCGTCCTCCTATACTCTATCATACTGGTTGAAAAAACCAGACGCGCTTCCCTCGACCACCACCAATTCCTTTAACAGCTAAGGTCGAAAACGGGGTTCGAGCTACCCGCCGGGGTGACACCGAAAGAGATGTCGGTCTGCGCAGTGTTCGCATCGAGCAGAGTGTACCACCAAACGTTGCGCTGGCCGAACAGGGCGCATCCAACCTGAGACCAGTAGGTGCGAGCATTCTCAACGGAGGCGACAGCGGAGCCCTGCTGGGGACCGACTGGAGAATGACATGTTAGTCTTTTGTTTTGAGACAATTCGAGACTGTAGCACCGTAACGACGCGGTGATTCAAACTTACTGTGTGGCCAGCCAGTCTCAGTGACGTATACAGGCTTTCCTGCCGCAACGCTCTCGGTGTTACCCAGAGCAGACCAGAAGTTGTCGGCGGCCTGCTCGATGGAGTTGGGCTTGGTCGACTCGAAGTAGGGGAAGGAGTTGTGGCCAAGCCAGTCGACGGAGGCAGCAACTCCGGCGTTCTCGCCTCTGACCCAGGCAGTCCAGGTGTCGACGTGACCGATGGGCTTGCCCTCGAGAGCAGTTCCGCGGATCCAGTCCCTCAACCATCCGATATATCCTTCAATCTCGGCGCCGGTGGCTCCCACGCCGGCGTTTGCGGCAACGCCCTCAGGGCTGCTGCGGTAGAGATCCTCTGAACCGACGCTGATACCGACTACGCGGTCCGTGAAAGCGGAGCCGTACTGCTCCGCGGCACGCAGCAGCGAGTTGAGTTCGTTCTCGTAGATGCCCCGGCCTGCACTGGCCCACAGGCCGACGAGGATCTGAGTGTCGGTGTCGATGGCGGCCTGGTAAGCGGAGATCGGGTCGTTGACGGTGCCGCACTGGATCGAGGTGTAGAGGCGCGCGGATGCGAAACCAGAAGTGCCGGCTAAGCTCTTCGCCGTGTTGAAGTAGCTCTTGAAGTCGTCGTAACCTCTGCAGGACCCGTCTTCGTTGGTGGCGCCGTAGTTGAAACCCTGCTGGAGCTGGGCGACGGCGGTGGTGGCCAAGCTGGCCGCGAGAGCTCCTCTGATATACATGATGAGGATATTAAGATAGAGATATAAATATAGGATTAATAAGGATACGAGTGAGGGCTCCTGGAAGTCTGGTCGAAGCTGGTCGAACAAACATCAACCGAGGGGCCATTTTGAGTATTTAAGGTCTGCCGGTTGTTCGGTACAACAAAAATAGCAACAGACCAACACGAGGGAAGTTTTTTTGCATGACGTCGCCCGCGTGCCTCCGTGGAGCTCGTATTCTTGCAGCCAAGACGCTTTTCGTTACCGTCACCGACCGGCTTTCGATTGGGTAAACATGGTGAAAAAAGAACAAACCAGACGGCGGCAATTGGGCCCGGCGAGTGATCGGCGGCTCAGCCTGCATCTCCGAACTCGCCATTCCCGTCTGCTAATCGCCAGCAAGAGCTTTCTTGGCGATAATGTGCGGTGATATTGGGACCCATCGGTTTTCCCAAGGTGCGCTGTTCAGCCCCTGAGGCACGTCCTCGGCTCTGGTTACCACTGCCCCTGCGAATTGTTTGTTCTGGAATCCAAGAGAGATTAGCTACGTCCGGGGAGACGTTCCGCCAATTTGACGTCCTTCTACCGCCAGATTGTCGCCACTATTTAGTCTGTTCTAGACCGACAAACAGGTCTCGGCTGCTGCGACCCCGGTTGCACATCAGTGAAGTTCTTCTGGTGACTCGTGAGGCTGTCTCTGATCCTGGGAGTTGTTCACTGCCATCCGCGTTCCAGATGTTCGTTCGTCACTGTAGCAGTCTCGTAGCGATCATAAACATCGGGACACACAACTTCCATTCGTACAGATAGAGGTCTTTGTCTCTCGAGTCTTCTTATTTCATGAAAGCTGAACTTCGTAGTGGGCATGCGAGTATGTGCCTGTTCTTTAGCGAGCAAGGCCCAGCCTCGCAACCCCGGCTTGTACGGTATCGCCCGAGAATCGGGCCACAGTGGTAATCGTTGCTGAAGTCACCTGAATTGAGTGACTAAGACCAGGTAGTTTTTGTTTCAAAAGGGTGATTAAACTGCAGGCGCAGCCGAGTATCCCTGAGACTTCTCCTGTGTTCCTCGACTTGTGATTATGCATTAGTCTATGAGAGTCGTGTAATTTATCGAGGAGACGGCTGAGTCGAGAAGCCGAAATGTTACAGTAACCCGTTTCCTCATCTTAATGTTCTGCTCCATCTGCCAGAGACGAGAGACCGGGCTTCCCGATGCCCCTCCATCTTAACCCTCATGAGCTTGCGCAGGGCTGACGCCCCGTAGCAGATGGCGGCCACAGCGAGGAGGGCAGATGTTCCGCACACTCCAGGAAACGCCCAGGTGTACTCCAATATGTAGTTGGAGATGTTCATGCCGTAAAAGGCAGAAAAGAATGAGCCGGTGGCAAGGCCTAGCGTTCCCGTGCGGAACTTGAGATCTAGAAGCATCAAGGTGTTGCGATTCGCATCGAGAATCGCGCTGGCGCTGAAAGTCGGCCAAATCGAACGAATGCGTTAGAGAGGGTATTTCCAAACAAACAAAAAAACCAGGGCAAGCTAGATGAGACACAAACCTCTCTTGGGTGTTCCTGATGTTGGACACCAAGCTTTGCGACTCTTGCACGATCTCGTTCAAAGCATTGTAATATGACCCTAGCAGCATTTCCGCTGCCGTTAGATCGTCGTCGGCCGTCTTGGCTCGACCGTCCGGACCAGCTTTCGCTGTCAGATAGAGCGCGGCAAGACTGTCATCCCACTCGAGCACGTCGTCGACGGCGGTCAAAACCAGTTCTGCCTGCGCCGCCACCCAAGTTGCCTTGCCGGAGAGGCCGAACAGGTTCAGTAGCACGCGACGGTCCACGTCGTTTTCAAGAGACTTTAAGACGCGCTCGGCCGGGCGTCGGACGGCTTCAAGCTCCGCCTCCAGCTCAGACACGACGGAACTCAGCACAGCTTCCAGAGCTAAGAACTCAAAGGTAGGCTGCGGCTGGCTGTACGTCTCGTCCTCCTCTTTATTAGCTATCGCTGTATCTCTCAGCCGCATTGCCTCACGCATGTCGCGCAAGAAGGCGTCGCGAGAGGTCGGGCTCGTCGCATCATCGAATATCAAGGCTCGGTCGCGTTGGACGAGCACCTTCAGATGGAAAAGGTGAACGAGTACTGTCGACGGTCGGAGGCCGATGTGGGAGAGGGTCGATGCCTCGATTTTTCGAATGTCGCGGGGAACAAGGCCGTAACGAGTGGTCAACTCGATCTTCTTCGGAGAGATGTATCGTACGGTTACGCCGCCATTTTCATCGACCTCGGTGCATCGCAACCTTTTCGGTTCGCTGCATGCAGGGATCGGGGCTCCGTGTTCGGCACGAGAGCAGGACGCGGATTTTGTGGTCAACGGTCGAACGGTCAGTCGGCGGGCTGCAAAGCAGAGTCGGTAAGAATGTCGAATCAGGCGCATGGCCATCGAGGCAGCGCTCGATAAGGGCTTATTTGCCGAAAAGAGCTTGCGCAGAGTCGACCGAAGCACGATCGAAAGTTGATTCCCAGGCGCCACAAGAACAAGCCACCGCTTCTGAAGCTTGTACTATGTGCCACAGCCACACAGCCACAGCCTTGGAATTTTCGGCGCGTCGCGCTTCGCTTTCTGACGTTATCCATTGAACGGTATATCGCTGTATCCAGGATTCCGATCCTTCAAAGGGAATACGGAAGCCTCCGAACTTCCAAAGCCAGGGTTGTTACTGACATGTCCCTCCAACCTCACTCGGACGATCATCGACTGCATCCAGTTCCTCAGCAATCACTGCAGCAGATCCCTCTTCGTCACCATCTCTTTGATGGAACTTTTTCGACCCGCTCGCTCGCTCGAGCCACAGAAAATGGACCTCTCAAAACCAGCCGTTCGAGACCCCAAGCCGTTCCGCTTCTTTGACCTACCACTTGAAATCCGGGAGCACATATATCGTTATCTCGTATACTACGGCGATGTTGTTTACTTTGGCTGGAGATCTATCGACATAAATAACATAGACGTCCTAGCATGCATGCAGGGTTAACACCGAATACTCACTTCATCCCGCCATCTTGAGGGCGACTAAGCAGACATACGCTGAGGCGATGTCGATACTTTACCGAAGCTGCACCTTTGAGGCCAAGATGGTTCCGGACGCGTGGACGATCAATAAGTTCTTCAGCCGCCTTTCCCCGAAATCGAGAGCATATGTATCACGGCTGAAGCTGAACCCTCAACGCATTTCTCACTCCAGCCCACACATCCCCTGGACTCCAGCATGCCACGCCTTTGCTTCGCTGCTTCCGGCGCTCTAGGAGATCATCATCTTCCTCGCCCCTGCTGACGAAAAAGGGTTCGAAGATGGCGATGACGTCTGCTGGATAGTCGATCCACTTGCAGAGTTTCGCAATGTGCGGAGGACATTAGAAGTGAGGCGGGAGGAGGCAGAGGCGGTCATAATACTGCGAATATGGGACGCTTTGACGAGGGCGGCTTCTGAATGGCTAGGACGAGAGAGGGCTGAAAAGAAAGGAAGGGCGGAGATGAGAACCCAGGCATGAGCAACGCGCCTCGGTGTTCCCATAGCGCTGATGCGGAACGTTTTCACCGGTTATATCAGACCCAAGCGCTGAATGGGTTTCTGATTCAGAAATTGCGGCCTCGATCGACTCGAAACTATGATGTTGCTTATGAACTCTTACGTTCCTTCAGCAACATAAGGTACACATCGCTCTACAGCTGTCTTCAGTTCCTCACAACTCTCTGCTCTCCTTCTGCCGCCTTCATGCATACCCAAATCCATCGCCTGAATGTTCCATGACCACAAGACTGGTGAAATTTGATGGCCTCGAGTCACTCAAATAATCACAGTTCGAATAGCTTGAGCTAAGTTGCTGTCCTCCCTCTCCTCCTCCTTTCTCAGCATAGGTTGCGTGGATGAAATCGAGTCGTCGACAGCTCTGATGAAAGAAGTCACCTTCCGGGTATAAGCGCCCTCCTGAACTCCGCTTCCCAAATTCTCATGTTCATCAACACCCATCCGGAGATAGGACAAGCGAGCCTGAACGAGGACGTTGAGCATCGCCTCGCAGGTTTGTCTGCTAACCGGGTTGTCTCCCCATTCCTTGCATGGCACACCTCCCCGACGCTCTTACGAACCAGGCGGTTCGCGATAGCTTGGAAGAACACGTTTCGTTGCGCATGAAAGGAGTTTTGGTTGCATGGATGGTAATTCTTGAAACTGTGGCAGTTGTTCACAAAAGCGCGTGCGAATGCAACAAGACGCAGAGAGTTGGCGCCAGAGGTACCAGAGAGGCTGAGGCTGCGATAGAGATTTTCGGCAACGTGGTGATCGAGGTGATATTCAGCATCTCAGGGAGGCCGGAAATGGTTCTACTGAGCTGCGCCTCGGTAGGTTCACCATTCTCATTCGTTTTTGCCGACTCTTCGGGGTCCTGGTTCGCAGAAACTCTCTCGACTAACTTCATTCCATTGAATGTTGTTGTCGGTTTGGCGACGGAATTTTATGCCGTCATTGGGATGCTTGGGGCGCAAAGAAATGACGATTCGATGATGAATGTAGCAGGATGGTTTTGAAGAAGAACAAACTCGAAGGCAGCAGACTTGTTGAACTATGGAAAACTGGAATTGCAAGGTCCTCTGAAAGCAACATGCCTCTGCGGGCGAAGAGAATGGACCTCAGGTGAAGTAACTAGAAGAAACGCAGTGGATAGTGAAAGTGAAAAGTGAAAGGCGTGCGATGAGTGAATAAAAGGTTTTGGAGAACTGTCTTTCAGCCCCGTGAACCAAAGCACCTCCCAAGCTTAATTTAACATCACAAAAAGCGGCAACAACTCCCAACTAGGCACAAGTATGCCTGCCTGGTCAACGTTTCGTCTGTTTGCTCTTGACCAGATAATCGCTCGAGGAAGACCAACCAAAACAGAATGCAGCATCTTTAACCTCATTATTTGAATCACTTTATTATTTTTTGATATAATTCTAAAAAACAAATTCTCTTCATTTCAGTAATTCCAATTTTTCTTTGTCTTTTTTGCAATCGCCAGAGGTCGTGACTTCCAATCGACTTTTGTCCCCCGCCCCTCCCACTCTCCCACTCTCATTGCTGATGATTAAAGACATCTAGTTTATTTCATATATTCTGTGATCTCTCTGCTTCTTTTCTGTTTAGTTTTACCCTGAATTTGTTGTTGAAACTTTTGCAGGTCTGGCGTGTGCCCTGCTCACCCACCTTTATCAAACGTCGGGCATCATATCGAGCAGATCAAAACCAACAATGAGGCCAAATGCCAGGGTGGAAGCCAGTCATACTGCCGCTTCTGTTGTACGGCGCCAAAACTAACCCAGATTCCCGAGACTGAGAAACCGCCAGTCATAGGCAAGTGCCTCTCAGGTAGCTTTCCGGGCTAGAACAGTTGGCAAATAAGATGGTGGTAGAATCAGCCGCCATATAGAGGCTCCGGGAACGTTATAAGAAAAGAGTGGACAGGCAGAACAGAGGAAGCGACAACGCGCACAGCATGAGGTTGCTAATCAAGTTTAACATGTGTGGAGAGCATAATAAGCAGTGAAACTTATATGAATCGAGATCTCTTAGGTATTCTACCCAGTTTTCTGTCTTGAGAACCAAAGTCTTCGTAACTCTGTACCATACATACTTTTGTCAATTTGTGACCGCTTCGCTATGAAAGTAAGAATACCGCATTAAGTGAAACCAGACAAGAGGTATATTTGATTCCAGCTGCAACTTGTGCAACGCTGGAATATGAATGAAGGAAAGATCTCACGGACAGAGACGAACGCCGCCAGTGAACATTGGAGAAGCGAGATGATATTGGCACGGCCAGAAGAAGCGAGAAGACTGGAGGTATTAGACGATGTCTCTCGGCCCCCTGCTGGAACTGCGCGGTCTACCCCAGAACTTGCGCCGTTGCGAACCGGAGTCGACACTCGGCCGGTGGGCGACACTTGTACTATTGCTTTGCGTGGGCTCAAGATCTGAGCGTTCGCGAATGCTTTGAAGGCGGTGGGGTTGGGGTTGCTGCGCCTCTCTGCGAGACTCAAACACGTCTTGGAAATCGCTCCACCGATCGTCGATAAAAGGAACAACTCCAGTGCGCGAGTCGGCGCGAGAGCGAGTGGCCACAGCTTGACCAGCGTTGCCAGTCTGGTAAGTAGTAGAATGTTGAGACTGCGCTTCGTCGGGGTTCGCCGGAGGAGCGCCACTGGGGCCGACGCCGGCATTTGACGAGTTGTACGACGGGGGAGGAGCGCTGCCGGTCCAGAACAGAGGGTACTGGCGGGAACCACCAGGCTGCACTTGCCACGGTCCCTGCATACCAAGATCGCGAATTTCGGCCATGAGCTGAGCGGCAAATCGGTTGTGTCTTTGAAGACGGAGGAGTTCGTTCTGGAAGTTGGTCTTGTGGAAGAAGATAAGGTTCATGGTGAAAGATTGAACCTCGTTCAAGGTCTTGACTTCGGTAATGATACGGGGTTGATAATCGCGCTTGTTGTCGAGGCAGAAGTTGAGCATACGGGACTTGAGCTCTTCGATGAGGCCTGGGTCAGTGCCGAAACCAAGCTTCAACTCGATCGGATCAGCGAGACTGGCAGAACGGCGCTGGTTAAGAATGAAAAGGGTGTTGAGAACACTGTTCGGTGCCTGAACGATATGACCCTCCATCTTCTTGAATTCGGTGTACAACAGGGAAACCTCGGTGACGTAGTAGTCGTCGCCAGTTCCCGTAGTACCGGTGTTACCGTAGACAGTGACGCGGTCACCGACATCGAAAGGATGCTTGACGAAGACGAAGATGATGGACTGAAGAAACTCCTGCGCAGTGGCTTGCAGCATCCATGCCAGACCCAGGAAACTGGAGCCGGCAGAGGCGAGGCCAGCGGCAGCAGACCCAGACAGGATGGAGATGAAGACGATGATGGCGATAATAACGATCATGAAAAGGAAGACTTTATCAAGTTTCTTGATGACAGAGTCGAGATCCTTCAAAGAAGCGGCAATCGCCTTGCGCTCAAGATGAATCTCGTTGCAGGTTCCCTCCATCTCTTCCATAGAGATATCACCGTTGAGATCCTTGTCAAAAATTCCAAACGCATGCTCTGCTTCCTCAGTGGTCTTGAAGGCAACTTGCATGTCTTCGAGGAAGATGGTTTCTTGTCCTGGTTTCACCAGACTGCGAAAGATAAGACGGGCCAAGGCGTGGGCGGAACCTGTGTTGCGCATCATCTCGTAGACGATTTTCCGAGCATGGTTGAAGGCAACCTTTCTTCCTATGAAATCGTTGCCGACGCGGGCTGCGACACCTCCGGCCTGCTTGAAGGCGTAGCGCATATTTTTACCCACAACACCCATGGGAGTTCGGGAGCCTGAGGGACCGCCAGTCTCGGTCGTCTGCCAGATGGAGTCTTCGCGAGCGATGCGCATCTTGGAGTGTTCGTAGAGATGGACCAAGTGGTTGATGTCGCTCTTATTGGTCTCGATACGCTGGACGTACGTGCGCTGGTGGAAGGAGGTGGCGATCCATTGGATGCAGATCTTCTCGACCCAGTTGAGGGCGGCTAGAACCAGAAGTGCAATAATCACCTTCCGGACAACATCAATCCACATGAGTTTCGGGAGTTCGTCGGAGTCGCCGTCAAAGTTGTCGGGAATGACGCGGTGGTCGTCGATGATGGGCGAGAAGGAGCAAAGAACAGCGAGCATCCAGGTGAAGAGAGCAGTGTGCAGCTCGAGACCATTGCCGATATCTTTCCACTTCTTGTGGTTGGACGAGCCCATGACGATGGCGATACCACCAAATATGAGGGGGATGAAACTCGTGATCATGCGCGTGGTCCACAGAGAACACCAGATAACCTCAAGCCAGATACCAAACCACATGAGATACACGCCAGTCGCACCGCCAACGGTGGCACTGTCGGGGTCAACAACAAGAGCACCCATCAGAACAGGAATCAACAGCAGAGCTGCTCCGGGAATCATGTAGACGGTGTAGCGGAAGCAACGAGGGAACTTTCGAAGCCACTTCCAGATGGCGAAAGCAAAGGCGCCGGCCTTCTTCTCAGGTGGAGGCTTAGGAGGCTCGGCATTGGGATTCCCGGCGAAGACATCCTCGGGTTCGCCCTGGTGCGATCTTCCTTTGTGAGACTTGCCCTCTTGGTTGTGTTCTTGGTTCGAAACGTAACGTTCTGCGCGGAGTAATTCCAAATCGTCGTTCAGTCGAGAGGCTTCCTCGCGGTTGCCCGAGGGCGATACCGTCCGGGGACGATAGTCATCGTCGGACGGAAGTGGCAGCAGCGCGTCGGTGTTCAAGCGGGTCATCTTCTCTGCTTGCGGTGCGGCCAGAGAATTGGGATCCGTCGCAGTCTGGACACTATCGTCCGTATGGGACGAACGTTTCTCATTTTCCGAATCGGCTCTGTCGCGGTTGGGCATGGTGGGCGTGTTTGTTGACCGTGAAGGCCAGTTTCGGTGTAAGTGGGCGGTTGAATGATCAAGTCTCGGGGCCGAAGATGGATCTTTTCTTTAATAAGATCGGAATGATTTCGTGTGAAATAGCCACCTGGATAGATAGGGGGCGAAAAAACAAGACTGATGGCACCGAAGGTTTAGACTTGACGTGCTGCAGCGTCGGTGTATTTCTCGGTGGTTGAGTTTTGGCGACCGAGTACTCGTCGGGCGACGATAAAGACGCCAAGGATAACTTTATCGACGAAAAGGTAAGGAAAGAACCAACACTAGACTCGTGCGGCAATTCGGCACGATGCTTGCCTTCTTTCCCCGTGGGTGAATCGTACCTTAATTCGGGGGGGGGGGGGGGGGGGGCAGGTGCAACTGGGGAAGGAGAGGGAAAGAGCTGGGGAAAGGTTTCCGCGATATGTTGGAAGGGGAAGGGACGTTGATGAAATATCTTGGGCGGCAAGGTAGGTGCGACGGGAGATGGCAAAGGCAATTACCCTCGTAGCGGAAAGAGAGCACCACAGAACAGTGCGTCCGTCGCGGAAAGGAAATGTTAGCATTCAAGGGTTCTTGATGCAAAGGTGGGAAGCAAAAAGCAGAAAAAGCTCCAGCGATCCAGTGAATCTCCAGTCCCTGGCCTTTCGGTCATTTGAGAAACAGGGACTCTACGAGATAAATATGGAGACCTCATGGAGTCTCTTCTTGACGGGGCACAGGACCGAGAGAATGGTGTGAATGTACAAACTCAAGGTCAACTAAACTAACCTTGGGTAACCTGAGAGAGACGCCGCGTGCGGGCTGCCAGTCTCCAGTTTATTTTCACCTGCATCTACTCTGACTCTTGCCTGTCTGTCGTGTCGGTGGTGCCCAGAAAAATTGGGTGACAGAATGCTGATCTTTGCTTGGGGTCCGTGGCTCGCTGTGGCTCGTCATAACATTATTAGAGCGGGTCCGTTCTACATAGTACAGTAGAGAAGCACCCCCATGAACACCTTCATTGGTGTTTTTTGGGATGCGACTGGAACCGAGAGTACGTCCGGGAGTCCTCGACATGCTTCGCCATGAAGCGAACGCGATCGCTTCCATTGCATCAAAGGGAGCTTGGGCCAAAGGTTGGGAGGCGCGGCGCGGCAGGCAGTGAATGAAAGACACTACTCTGATCTCTGATCTGATGTGATCTGAACATGATGGAGTTGAGATGGACCGTCAGAACACGGGAGACGGCCCAGACCTTTGCTTTTGACAGGAGCTTCCGCCACAAATACCCAAGCAAGTGACCGGGTTGAACGATGTTTGTGATGGTGTTAACATTTGCTGTTTTCCCTCCCTCCTTGAGTCCTCGCTGCCACATCCCATAACCCCCACCAACATGGCCCCGGGATCTTGCTTCCACCGTTCCAGAACCTCAATGGAGCTCAGGGAGAGGAGCTGGGAGGAGCTTGGGAGTTCTGCAAAACACAGAGGGGGGACCCTGATCATGCAGTCCGTCAAGTTGATTGCTCGGGGGTACCGCAGTGGGCGATAAGGCGATGGCTCATGGCTGGTGCTGCATTGCAACATTGCAATTAATTGAAAAGCGGTCTACAAATGCGCTACGGTTTACACCGAAACTCTGAAAGCTCGCATTCTGCAACAGTCGGTGAGATATCCTGAGGCTTGCAAGTTGCAGACGCTGAGTTCCTTACTTCATTAAAGTACTAGTAGTAAGCGAAAAAGTTGTGCGGTTTGCTGCTGCCATCGGTCGACTCTACCATGCGTCCAAGGCATCGAGCTAAGCGCCATCGCGCCTTCCCTTACTCGGTTCGCGGCAGATCTAAAGAACGGCTAGCGTCTCAAATATCTATCTGTCAAACAGACACAGACTTCCCCTACTCGTCATCCTTGCCATCATCAACTTCATCATCGCACATGCAAGCTGCGGATACCAACGCAAATCCCACCCACATACCCAAATAATTCTGATCGAAAAATCCGTATCATTGGGACGGCAAATCGACAGGGCCACGGATCCTGGGTGCCGACAATGAGCTGAAAAAGAGGCAGCCGCTGAGAAAATTAGGCTGAGAAAATTAGGAAAAAAAAAATCACCGTTGGGATGAACCCAAGATCGCCCGTCATCGCGATCCCGTCCACCATCCATCCCGCGCCTCATCCCTGACCCTCCCGCCTCTTGAGACACTGAGGCTCTCTGCCTCGTTGCACTGAATCGTCTCTTCGGCGAACAGACGCTCGCCGATCACCCATACTACTGCGTACCGCTGCAAAAGGCACTAGAAGACCATGAGGCGTACCTAAAAAAGGTGTCCAGGGGTCAGCTTCACATGGCCGCCACGGCTTCCCGATACTATCTACCTTATCAAGCCACCTCAACGAAACCCCTAGCGTGTCTGTGTGGATGGCATCAAACCCGAAGACGCCGAGAAAAATCCCCCAGCACCAGCAACCAGTGACGAAAGGCGCCTCCCTGAATCAAACCAAGAACCAAGATGTTTTCTAGCAGGTGGAAAATACAAAATACAACAGTCCGAAGCGCGAAAACCTCTCTGGCAGCAGCGCTAACCGCAGGCCAAACGGGCCCAAAATACGAGCACCACCGCCAATCCATTCCATGACCGGCACCTATCCCAGAGCCGGTGGTCTTGGCAGCAGTATCGGCCGATGGGTGCCTTTCACGGCCAATATCGAAATCCCCATCGGGCATGGCAGCATGGGACATTGGAGAGGGTGGATATCCCCGTCCACCTTCCGCGTCCTTTCTTTTCAATTCCATTCGGCGCGGGATGGCAGGACCCCCACTCTTCTTCGACCCACCACCCACGGCTGACGTCACAACGACCTTCCATGTTCCGCTTTCGAAGACGGTAAAACTGGTCCTCTTCCCCGTTTTTCTTCCCCCTGCCAAGACTCCAAGGACCCGGCGCTAAGCCCCTAATTCTGCTCGGCCCACCGACCCCCGAACTTTGTCGTCCACTGTCTCATTGACCCGATGCCGTCACTGTCCTCCATCCTTGATTTTGGCGCGTCCACGACAGTCCGATCGCGAGTCACACACGGAGTCGCAACTTTTCCGGCCCCTTACGACTCCCCCGGATTTGTTGGGTCTGGGCCAGGGCTCTCACCTCCGCGGGGCTGAGGCGATACTTCGCATGCGATATCCAGAGAACATGCCGGCGTACACTTGGTAACCTTTATGTCCGAAAAGAGCGGGGTCTTTTCCACGCCGAATGATGAATGAAAACGTGCCGGCGTACACGATCACTGGCAGATGGAGCCAGATGCGGGGAGGGGAGTCTTTGAGTCTCACAAACTGCTGTTCTGTCTGCCGTGATGCTCTTACTGCAAGCCGTCTGCAGTCGCATTTCACGGTTTCAATCACAACCACTATCTTGAACTCGGCCCATGAAACAATACCTTATCGAGCCTCACCACCACCAAGATATTCCATTCATTTCCAAGAATTGCCGTCTAGCGCCCCGTGAATACAACCCTTCTGAAAATCTCTCCATTTCTAGCTGCTTTAGCGCGAGAAACTTCCAGACAATCAACCCCATTACTACCACATCACACATCATCTACGGGTTGCCATCTTAGGCGTCCCGTTCGCCCGTTTTGAGGTCTTTTTGCCACCACCATGATTTATATCCCAGCGGAGAGGTACCGGACTGCCACCACTAATTAGTCGCAAGAAATGTTGAATGCAGGTACTAAGCACGCCCTTGAATACTCACTCTCTGAATTGAGTTAGTTCTCTTTGGAGTTTGGACGCCAGAATTTCCGAAATAGCTGTACATCACAAGGAAAATCTTTGTGAGCCAAGATTGGATGCTACAACCTGGAATACTCTATAGTTCATTGCAGTTCGAATGTGGCAATGCAGCAGCAAGACAAATTGGAACAGAATTAATGCCAAGAGACACCACTAATTCACCGTCAGGCCACCAGCCTGCAAAGACAACAAGCACTGGCGAATGTCGTCATTGGCCGAACGGACATATTGCAGAGATATGTCAGCAAAGAAGAGTCGCGAAGGTCAAGCTTTCTGATCACAGCCCCAACTTCTCGCACATCTCCCGAATGGTTACTTTCAATTCCCCAGCGTAGCGCTGATCGGCGTTGATCCCAGAGGAACCAAGTTGACAATTTATACTAGAGCAAGCGGCCGTCAGGGCAGGGAATCAGTCGTCGGCAACCGCCACATTCCGTTTCTTTCTTTTTTTGCATTTCTTTCCACGGTCGATCTTGCTGCTCTCGCAACGTTTACCTGACCACCCAGGCGGGTGACCAAAAAAAAAAAAATTATCGGCGCACCTAAGTTGCTGCACCAAAATTCCTAACAAATGGACTTCCCCCTTCCACATAACCCTGGAACAGTCTCAGGCAAAATCTGGCTCAATTTGTCACCCGCTTGCCACTCTTGGTCTAAAACAGTGGGAATAAGATGAGAGAGAACTGCCGCCTAAATGAGAGACGGCGCCATCCAGGGCCCGGTGTTGTCTCTCAATCCACGCCTGCCGTCCGGAGCCGCGCGACGTGCATGTTCACATGCGAGGAGACCTAAAACCCCCCTAAATACAAAATCGCGTACGACCATGCCAGTGCGGCGATAACGGGAAAGGGAAAGGAAAAGGGAAAGGGGAAGGGGTCCAATGAAGAGAGTTTCCTTATCTATGCTCTTGCCCGCAAGAACACGCTATGCTTCATGCTGTCTCGGGTCCATGCTCTCTACCTTACCTAGGTACTTCGCTTACCCCCTTGACTATACTTGAGCTGAGGGAACACTTTTCGTCTTGTCCTCTATAAGAGCTGTTTTGAGATTTCCGCTTGGCGCGATGGTCATTCGATGCCAGTGGCTAATGCAGTGCAACTTGCACGTGCAGATGCAAAGCATATCATGAACATGACTCGACAAAATCGCAAGCAGCTAAGGAGGCAACCAATGCAGAGGAAAACTCGTAGCCAACCTCGCTGCTCACACGACGTCGCAGACGAGCGAGGCTGAGGCTCCTTCGTCTCGGGGGCTCAACAAGTCTTCGGCCGGGCCCAGGTCTGTCATAGACGGGTCTTGCAAAGGGGGTTCCATGAATCCACGGAGGCCACCCCGACCAGAATCCCGACCAGAATCCCGACCTCTTTGTTCCAGCTGGTGGCCCTCGAACGCCGATGGGTTTTTTTTTCCCCTCGATTAAGAACCAACCCCACACAACCGCACACCCCCCACATCCGCACACCATTTCCCATACAAACAGCTGTTTTTTAACCTTAAGCTATACTCTTAAATATTAATATAAAAAACTAAATGAAATTGCTAAAATATACCTTAATATATATAGAATACTTTAAAAATATTATTTAAATATTTCCTATTAAGGAAGTAGGTTTATTTTTAAGTTATAAATTAGTTTTTAAAGTGTTAAGGTTTCTTAGTATTTTTAACCAAAGTACTAACATTAAGTATTTAAGACTATAATAGCTAAATTAAATAATAAAATTAAATAAAAATTATTATAATTCTTCTAAGAATATTATAATTACTTTTAATATAAGAAACTATTTTATTATAATTTATATATATTAATAAATCTTACTTTGCAGTTATAAGTACTACTTTTTAATTCTTATAGTTTTAATTAGTAAAGACTAAAAAGTATAATATATACTTTATATTTAAATATTTTTCTTAGAATTATAGTATTTTTTATTTCATTTTTTAAACTAGTATATTAAGAAGTTTTAACACTCTATTTTACTAGTAAATAAGCTTAAAATACTAAAGTATATATTACTATATAATACTATATAAAATAGATTATTAAAAAATAAGTTATATATTTAATACTATTAGAAGTATTATATATAATTTTGCTAGATTTTATACTCTATAGATCTATTTGTCAAATCGACCCCTTAGCGTACATAGTAACGCGCTAAGTGTGCATAAAAGCAGCAGTAACTGTGGCGCAATAGCGTGACATAGATATTAGCTACTTTTAGGTGTAAATAATATATAGATCTATATATAGAGATTTCCAGATAGCTATATACTTAATATATTATTATTTTTATACTCTATACTATATAATTTAATAATTAATAGTCTAAATATTATATATAATACTAATTAAAGCTATTTAGATAAATCTATAATATTAAATTTACTTTTATATTATTAATATATAAGTTTATAGTAAACTCTCTACTATTAGTATTACTATAACTTCTAGCTTCTTATTTATACTTAATAGTCTAGCTAATTAGCTCCTATAATAGAATTAAATCTAGTATAAACTCTAGGTAATAGGATTATAGGAGTATATTAACCTAGAAGATATAGAAAAGGAGGATCTTAATACTATTCTAAATACTATTCTGAGAAAGCTAAAGCTTTAGAACTACTTCTAGAAGGCTAACTTCTTAGCAGCTAATACTTAGAATACTAGAATAGGAGGATTATCTATTCTAGTATCTAGTATAGCCTAGCTAGAGTTAGAATAAGTAATATTAATAGAATCTAAGCTAGTATAGTTTTTTAATAACTTAATAAAATAAGACTAGTATATATATATAATATAGCTATTAATATATAAGAATAAGATAAAGGATATTAAGAACTTATATAAGATTATAGTCTAATTTAAAGACTATATTTAAGAAATAGTTAACTCTAAGTACTAATTAACCTGCTTTATGCTTTAAAACTCTATTATAAATATAATTATCTATTTAAAGGTAAGAGCTAGAATTAATAATACCTAGTAACTTAAGATAGTAAGAGTAGTTTATATAGAAGTCCTTTAAGTTTCTTATAAAGAAAAGATTATAACTTAGAAGTTTACTACTAAGTAGGTTAATAAGTATAAGTTAGCTATATCTAAATTAAGAGTAGTTAATATAGTAGAGGGTAGTAAGAAGTTAGAATAGTTTAATAACTTTATTTATACTATCTGCTAAACCTCTCTCTTTTTATAAGCTATAATATATAAGTTAACTTATAGAAAGGAGGCTAATAATAGAACTCTAAAGCTTAATAATCTTATTAAAAGTATATAAGGTGAAGTTTTAGAAATATTTAATATTATAGTCTTAAAGTTATATATTATAAAGGGTAGAGCTTTTAGATTAATAATAACTAACCTTTTAATCTATCTAGTAAAAACTTCTTAACCTTAAAGTAAGTTAAAAAAGAGATAATCTAATAAAGGATCTAATAATTAATAGAATAAGTATAAGAAGGGAGTTAATAAGTATTAGATATATATAGGTTCTTACTACCTATTAAAGTACTAGTATATCTTTACTAATAAGGTACTTAATAACTAAACTCTAAGTAAGATAGTTACTAACCTTATAAAGAAGTAATATAAGGGAGAATTAGCAGATAAGATTAACTATTTAAAGATCTCTATAAAGAATTAATAACTCTTAAAGTAATATGGAGAAAAGATAGAAGTTAAGAAGATAGTATTTACTATAACTTATACCTATAAGTTATCTAAATTAGTACTTTTAGACTTAGACTTAATAGTCTATATTCTAAATAACCTTAAATATTTTAAGACTCTATATAATACTTATAATAAAGATTTTATTCTTATAAGATTTAAACTAATACTAATTAAAAGTTATAGATCTATAATAGTAAATATTATTAGACCTAAAGGTTATCTAGTAATACTATATCTTTCTAATACTATTTACTATAATATTATAGTAAGTAATCTTATATCTTATAGATACTTAAAGAAAAAAGGTATCTACTAGAATAATAGACTAGATAACTACTACCTTTAATAATAAGATAGTATATTTATAGCTAAAGTACTTAATATCTATAATTAATATATTCTTAAGTATATATTAAAGAAGCTTTAAATAGTATTCTATAATAATACTATTCTAATCCCCCTATAATATAATACTTATACTACTTTAATAAGAAGAAAGCTAAGAAAGAGCACTTATAGTAACTAGTACTCTTAACTTAGCTATATAAAAGAGGCTATAATATGCTATCTTAAAATAGCAATATATAGTATAAGAGTAAAAGGTGGAATACCCCTAATAATAGTAAACTATAATATATATAGCCTTGAGAAGATAATCTGATAAGTATAATAAATACCTAGAAAGTCTATTATAACCTTAATACTAGGAAGATAAATAGCTCTAAACTTTTACTTATTTAAATAAGAATATAGAGGCTTTATAACCCTCTTACTTTTTATAGACTAACTATTAGATTATACCTAGAACTACTACTTTAAAAACTGCTTAACTAAAACTCTAATAAAAGTGTTTACCTAATTTATTAACTTAGTTAAAAGAGAGTTAAAAGTTATAATTAAGGCCTTTAAATATAATAATAAAATCCTTAAATATCTAGAAATAGAGAGCCTTATCTAGGTAATAGGTATTTAAATTAAACTATTAGTACTAAATATATAAGCTTAAAATAGGAGAGGAGAGAGGATTATAGTAGTTATAAAGATAAAGGCTAGATACCTTTATTTATTATTAAAACTTCTACCTTACTTATAGCTAGAGATCTATATAGTAGTAACTTATATATATAACTATACTCTATTATAGTTAAGAGGTTAGAAAACCCTATATAAACTCCTATATTAGTTTATAAAGAGTAATATTACTATACTAGATATCTCCTACCTATAATAATATAGTTATAAAGTATTTGCTTTAACTATATAAGCTTAACTTTATAAAAATTATTTCTAGTACTTTAACTCTAAGACTTAGATTAGATATCTTATTAGCTATACTTTATTAAACTCCTACTAAGTTTAGTATCTAGTAAAGTGAGAAGTTATTACTATAAGGAATATTAGATTTAATAAAAGTATAAAATTTAGTAGTAATATTAATAAGTAGAAGGATAACCTATAAGAGATAACCTAGAAAGAAATATATAACTACTATAATAATATTATTAAGTTAATAAAGCTATAATAGATACTAAACCTAGATAATACTAAGAATAATAAAGAAGCTAAATAGTTACCTCTAACTAATCTAATAGAGACTAATAAGGTTAATATACTAACTAAGTTCTAGCTATAAGATAAGTTTAAATACTTCTAAGCTTAGTTCTAACTTATTACTCTATCTTAATTTTTACTCTTATTATTCTTCTAAGTAATAGGAGATTTTAAAGTAAAGGGGAGAGGAGTTATTACTACTAAATCTGAGAAATTTAGGATTAATTTAAGAACCTCCTATAAAGTAGTATTTCTAGCTAGTATAAAGCTAAGTAAATTAATTAAATAGTAAGATAACCTCTATCTATACTTATAGTTTAGCTAACCTAGAGCTAGTAAGAAGTATAACTAGGTATTAAGCCTTAAAGCTAGAAGCTTTCTACTTAGTTTAATAGTATTAAATAATTCTACTAAGAATAGGTTAAAGAGGTATCTAAAAGAAACCTATTAGAGGGATCTACTATTATTACTCTTATCTTATAGCTAACTAGCTAGTTACTTATTAGGGGATAAGTTTAGAGAAGCTGAAAAATTATATCTAAATAGTTATAAACTATTAAATTTATAGGTTAAAGTGTCTAGTATAATAGTATAAGATTATAAAGTTCTTAGCTACTACTAGGTATATATTTATAAGCTAAATAAGTATAAAAAACTTATTAAAGTTAAAGTAAGACTTATTATTAGAGGAGATTAATAGCCTTATAATCTAAGAGATACTTATACTACTATTTTAGCTAGTATATCCTTTAAAACTCTTATTATAGTTATAAACTAGTTTAATATAAACCTCCTATAATATAATATAGTTAATACTTTTATTTATACTAATCTTAATAAAGAAGTCTATATAAAGATAGTACTAGGGTATTAGAAGAGCAGATATATTCTAAAGTTACTTAAAGCTCTCTATAGACTTTGCTATTTACTACTCTTATAATAATAATATCTAGAAATAGGTTTTATAGTAAGTAGGTTTAAGTAAGTAGCTAGTAAAAACTACTACTAGTATAATAATAAGATCCTATTCTTCTTCTATATTAATAACTATATATTTATATATCTCTCTTTTAAAGAGATTAAGGTAAGATAGCTAATTAGTAAACTCTAACTATAATATTACCTTAAAGGAGAAAAGGATATTTAGTAGTTTCTAGAAATTAAGGTTATTTAAGATTAATATAGATATAAACTATAGCTCTTATAGTTATTCTTTTTTAAAAAGCTATTAAAACTTCTAGATAGCAAATTAATAAGAGACTATAAAACTCTAATAGTATAAGAAGAACTTCTACTCTATAAAGGAGAGGTAATAAAAGCTAATATTATAAGATACTAATAAAAGGTGGAATTACTACTATATATTATAGTAATAATAAAACCTAATATCTTATTTATAGTTAGTAGACTTATCTGTTTTAACTAAAATCCTAGACTTTATTACTAATATACTACTAACTATATTATTTAATACCTTATATAAATAAAGAGACTATATCTAGAATATAGAATCTCTAAGAGATTAACTAAAAAACTTAAAGTTATATTAGATATTAGTTTTACTAATAATATACTAGACTATAAAAGCTTCTAATCCTTTATAATAAAGCTTTTTAGAGAGATAATATTATAGAGGGTAAATAAGTAAAATATAGTTACTATATTAACTATAGAGGCAGAGCTTCTTACTCTCTCTTAAGTAGTAAAGGAGGGACTATTTATAAGTTAACTTATTACTATCCTATAAGTTTCTCTCTTAAATAATAAACTACCTAAATTTATAGGTCCTATAGCTGCTAATATACTAAAAGTTATAATCTAGTATAATAACCTATAAACTATAAGCCTTATTATAAAAGAGATATTCTAGCTATAGATAAAACTCTGCTATATTAATATCTATAACTACTAGTTATAATAAGAGGTTATAAAAGAGTATATTAAGGTTATTTATACCCCTTTAACTAAACTAATAGCTAATAGACTTATAAAAGCCCTCTTATAGTAGTCTTATAAGAGATTTATTACTTAGTTAGGCTTTATTAATAAGTTATAAATAATTATAGAGGCCTAGAAGAGAGAGGAGTTATAAGATACTAATAGTAATATTAGGCCTGGATTTAAGTAGGTCTAATACCTAACTTAAAGGGGTAACTCTGTAGTTACTATGCTAGTTAAATTAACCTACTAAATACCTTACTAACTATAATACTAAACCTATATAAAAGGGAAAGTATTATGCTAATATTTAAGCCTTTAAGTATACAGTTTACTAGAAACTTTATTTATATAAGATTAAGTCTTCTTTACTTTCTCACTATTATATAATAACTTCTTCTTAGAAGCTAATAATACCCTTATAAGCTATACTAATAAGACCTTGCTATTAATAGTAATATCTCCTTAAAATACTCTATAAGAAGTAATAAAGAGTAATAGAGAGTAGTAATCTCTCTTACTATAAATAAGTAATCCTATAAGATAAAGCAGTTAAATTAAGCTAAAACTAATAACTATAAAAGAAGTAATACCCCCTCTATATAATAATCCCTCTTACTAATAAGATTCTTAAGTTATTACTACTTAAATAAGTCTATTATTGCTAACTTTCTAGGTATAAGCTTATAAAGCCTTAAATTAGATAAGAAGACTAAGTTATAATACTATAATTAAGAGCTAAGAGCCTAAATACTTTATAATAACCTATAGATAATATTAGGAGATAATACTAGAGAAAATATTATAAGATAGGTAAATAATAGGGTTATAAAGTTATTAGTGGGTATATAGGATATTAGATAACTTTATATTAAATAGATATATTTAGATAACCTTAAATATACTAGATTTAAAGTATCTTAGAGTTAATTAGTAAACTTAGCTAGTTATACTAAATTATACTATATTATGCTATATTATATTAAAACTAAAGGGGTGTATTAAATTAACCCCTTAGTATATATAGTAATATGCTAAGTGTGTGTAAAAGTAGCAGTAACTATAGTGTAATAGTGTGACATAGATATTAGCCACTTTTAGGTGTAAATAACATATAGATCCATGTGCAGAGATTTCCAGATAGCTATATACTTAATATATTATTATTTTTGCACCCCATACTGTATGATTCGACACTATTTTATATAATATTCTAAAAACCAGCTGTTTGTATGGGAAATGGTGTGCGGATGTGGGGGGTGTGCGGTTGTGTGGGGTTGGTTCTTATTCTGCCCCCTGGCTGGCGTCAACTTGTCAAGGGGTGGGGGGGGGAGGTACCCAACAAGCAATTCTTGGCCCAGTTCCAGATCCTCGTTAAACGAAATCACACGGGGTTTGCGCGACGGTCAGACCAGGCTCTTCATTTCCTTTGCAGCTTTTTTGTAAATTCTCTCTATTCCACAACGCCGTTTATCTGCTGGTTTTTCGTCTGTGAATCTCTGAATCCCCCATCCCGGCAGCGATCAGCGGAGCCCATGTCTACTATTCTTGGTTTACCTTCACACCGCCCCTCCGTTATGGTTTTTCTAGAACATTTACTTGCTCTGGACGAAACGATCCTAAAAGTATGGGAAAATGGTCTTGGTTCCGCCTCCGATGAAATTGAGAATCATCGGTCGCTTCTAGGACAGATTGATGCTCCAGTCCTCACCAATACGGGCGGCGACGCGACCCACGAAGGCGTACGCCGCGCGTCCGTCTTCGGCGGCGTGGTACTGAACCGGAACGGCCCAGGTCTTGCCCTCCGACTCAATCGTGACCTCCTTGACGTTCCATGCAGCCGGAGCTCCAACAATGACAACCTTGTCGACATACACCTCCTTCATGGCCTTCATCCAAGAGCCCGGCTTAACGGACTTGGCGTTGCGACCCTCGGCGTCAACAGACGACAAAGTGTTGCCAGAGAGCTTGAACTTGCGGTAGATGTACTGGCCCTTCTCAAATTCGTAGGAGTCACCATCGTCGACGTACAGCTCTCCCTCGGCGTCGCCACTCTTGCTGACACTAATGACGAGAGTGTAATCGTCGAAGCGCATGAGTTGGGCGGAGCGACGGGGGCGGTCGCGGCGAGGGAAGATGTGGCCACCCCGCATGAGAACAGCGACCTGGTCGAGGGCAGCCGACTTGGTGATGTACTCGCCCTTCTTGGTGTCAAGCTTTTCATAGTTGAAGTAGTCGTAGTAGACCTCATCGTCAGGGATGAAGATGCTAACCAGCTCCTGATCTTTCTCGACAACGGGCTTGTGGAGAAGACCAGTAGATCCAACGAAGACCTGATCGTCAATGGCGAATCCAGCCTCCTCAGAAGGGTGAGTCCAGAACATGGGGCGAACAATGGGGCTGCCATCGCGGTAGGCATGGAAGAAGGCAGTGTACCACGATGGCATCAAGCTGTAACGCAGGCGCAAGGCAGCGGTGAGGATACTTCTGAAAGGCTCGGCGAGCATGTAGGGCTCACGGCGGCGGGCGTCAATGTGGGCGTGTCCGCGGAAGAAGGGGTAGAAAGCACCAGCCTGGTACCAGCGAGCCATCAGCTCGGGCTCAGGGTTGCCAAAGAAACCTCCGACGTCAGCTCCCGCGAAGGGAAAGCCAGAAATACCCTGGTTCAGGATCATGGGAACGGAGGCGCCTAGGTGTTCCCAAGAGGCCTGGTTGTCACCGGTCCACATAGCACCGAGTCTCTGAGAGCCGGCGTAGAAGGAACGGGTCAAGACGAAAGGTCTGCGGAGCTCGCCCTTCTTGCGAGTGAGGAGAGCCTCGAACGTGGCGTTGTGGAATGTCATGCCGTTGATGTTGTGGATGTCACGGTGCTCCCAGTTGCCGTAGTGGATGTTGTCCTTGGGCATCGTCACCTCGGGGCCATTGAAGACGGAAGGCTCGTTCATATCGTTCCAGATGAAAGTGTTCTCCATGGTACCAGGGAACTTGTCGTAGTTGAACAGCTGGCTCCACCACTTCAGGGCTTCGGGGTTGAAGCAGTCGACCCAGTTGGAGGACCCGGGCCAGCACCAACCCTCGAAAGTCTCGCCGTCCTTGTTCTTGACGGTGAGACCCTTGTCGTTCATTTCCTTGTTGATGCTGTAGCCATCCTCCTTCTTGATGTGGGGATCAATGATGACAACGAGCTTGCGGCCATGCTCGTCGAGAGCCTTGCCCATGTCGATAGGGTTCTTGAACATGTCGGGATCCCAAGTGAAGTACTTCTTGCCATCGGTGTACTCGATATCAAGCCAGATGACGTCGTAGGGAATCTTGTACTTATCAAACTTACGGTCAACATCCTTTACATCATCGTCAGAGATATAGTTCCAGCGGCACTGGTGGTAGCCGAGGGAGAACTCCTGGGGCATGGCAGTTGTGCCGGTCAGCTCGCCGTAGGCCTTGGAGATATCCTTGGGAGTAGGTCCCAGGAAGACGAAGAGGTCGAGGATGCCGGCCTCGGAGATCCAGTGGGTGTGAGTGCTGGTCTTGGATCCGGCGCCGAGGGCATTGGGATTGGCCTTGGTCTCGCTCTTGGTGATGTCGATCCAGGTCTCGGCCCCATTGAGCCAGAAGACACCAACGGTAGAGTCCTTGCCGTGTGCCTGCATAAGGGGAATGGCTCCGTAAAGAGTCATCGGGCTGTCAAGGACGTACTCGAAGACGTCGGAGTTGTAAAGTCTGTACGGCTCGTTGTGGTTGCCCTCGCCGCCGCGGGTCTGCTTGAGCGACAAGGAGCCAGTGTGCTCGGGGATACCATAGACGTGCTCGTATCCGCTGAAAGTGATGTCAAGAGCAACACTCTCGGGGCCGCGAGGCTTGGAGTCGGTGTTGCCTCCAAAGCTCTCATCCCACCAGGTGCTCTCATCCTCTTTCTGGATATCCTTGGTCTCAGTCTCCTCGCCCTCCTTCTTTTCCTCGGTAGGCTTGTCGACCTTGGGGCGCCAGTGCTCCATGTTGAACAGACCGCGATCGTTGAGCTTGATGTGCGAAGCGCCATCTCTCTTGAACTCAACGCCGAAGGGCGAGAACTTAATGACAGCTTCAAACTTGGCATCGGGGCCATACTGGATAGTGATCTGCTCCTTATCCTGGTAGGCAACCTTGGCCTCCTTGTCGAGGGTCAGCCCGCCGACAATGACGTGCTTCTCGGCCTCGTTGTAACGCTCCTTTCGCACAATGCTGTTGTGTCGCAGCTCGATCTCGCCTTTCTGGCGCTTCTCCTCGTCGACGCTCACGCGAGCCGTGCCGGACTCGTGAAAAGAGACGGTAATGGGGAGGCGGACGGTTTCCTTCGCGTCGTTGATGGTCTTGAGAATGACGGCCTGCAACTGTCCATCGGCGAACTTGGCAGTTTCGGGGGCAATGTCGTAGGGAGTGGCCCAGTTAGGGCCTAGAGAGTTGGCATTGTCGGCGTAGTCTCGGTTACGCTTGCAGAAGCCTGATTGATGGCACTTTTTAAAGTCATTTTCCTTAACCATGACTGCGATTTCCGTTAGACCATCGCTCGAGCACTGTTGTTGCAGAAGAGAAAGAAGGCATAGCGTCACGGTGTTTCTTACCTGCAGGCTGGATCATGCAGCTGAAAGCGGCCAACAGACCAAAGAAAGTTGTCCATCTGCAGGACAACTTGCCTGTCGACCCCATGGCGAGGGGAGCTGTGACCGTGAAGTCGTCTAGAAGAAACGAAGTATATATAGAGAGAGAAAAGAATCAATAGTAGAACATGAGAGCAAAAGAGGCGAGACCTTCTTTGTTGCGCTCTCTCGTCGATGGATTAGTGTACTTAGGAATGATGGGACGGGTGTCGTTGACAGACGGTACTCGCCAGTTGTGAGACGGCCGAAGTTCAACAGCTGTCCCCTTGGTAGCTCCCGTTTCGGACTAGCGCAAAGCTCGAGCTTTGACTGACATGGGTGTGTCGGAGTTACTCCGCATACTCAAATAAAAGGAAATCGGATTTGTGCATAACCCCAGCTGATGTCATTTACCCCTCCATGAAAGTCAGAGACCCTAGGCGGTGCAGTCTATCAGGCTCCATCTCGTGCGACACGTGTATGTTTAATGGGCCAGATGTGGCATTTGTTTCAATATGAGTATGATATCGGTCGATTTCTCAGGATTGAGGTGTCTGCATCAAGTCACCGCCTGCCCAGCTAGTCAGGGTGGTGAAGCTACCGCTGTATCCAAGCTGATGTGGAATGCAACTAAGAGAGCAGCTTCACCGTGTGTGCCTGAGTCTGGCCCCTTACTGCACCGTCTTTCCTTGAGGAACCTGGGCTCGCCTCAGCTGGTCGGTCTGTATCAGTTGACCAGCTGGCAAAAGTAAACAAATGACAACACTCCGGCTCGGTGTTGGACGGCCCCAATTGCTCCCAATTGCTCATCAAATGGAATGAAGCATCTCTCTTGAGACTATCAGCCAAACTCCAACTATCATTCCTTCTGGCTATAAGGTATTAGGTTGTTCATCCAATTGCCCCTCTAAACCCTCCACACACAGCTTCAAAGAAAGGTTGCTGAGCTGACCAAACTCAGGCGTTCTGCCACGACTGCGGTGCCTCTGGTGCTTCAAGCAAGCTAAGCGCGTCAAGCACCAATTGGAATCGATAGCCCGCCATGGCTGAACCCGGACCCCACCATTCGACGCAGGGCGAGGACCCCGCCTCGAGGCACAAGAAGCAACAGCATAATGCCACCAACTTCCCCGAGTACGCCCGCAGAACGGCAGAAAAGCTGCCCCCACCAACTTTCATAATTCTCGCCCTCCTCTTCGGCTTGTACATAATTTTTTCCTCCAGCCAACAAAACCAGCGGTCAGCAGCAGATCTTTCTTCTCCCGTCGTCCCCTCCGTTGTCACCACCACAATCTACCAACAACAACAACACATCACTTCTCCTACCGAAGTCGTCGTTGATAACTCGCCCAAGATGTCTACCGAGCAGACGTAAGTTCATGGCTCCTTTGTGGTTGATTGCACCACCTAGCTACGACGTGTAGCTACTTGTTTGTGTTTGCTGCTGCTACCCTGAAAATTACCCCGCCATCGTGGCAGGTTTCGGGCTAGCAAAGAGGGGCACACACCACAATGTGAAGGAATTGAGCTGACTTCGAGATAGCTTCATTGCCATCAAGCCTGACGGCGTTCAGGTACGCTTCATCATATAGGCACGCCGCCAGTTGACCACCGCAGCAAGCTGACTGTCCTCCAGCGCGGCCTCATCGGCCCCATCGTCTCTCGCTTTGAGAGCCGTGGGTGAGTTGTGTCCAACCATATCCACAGTTATTCGACGTGGCATCTAATGTTGACTGCTCTTCTACAGCTTCAAGCTTGTCGCCATCAAGCTCGTCACCCCCAGCAAGGAGCACCTCGAGGCTCACTGTTCGTGCTTTCCGATTTCCTATCACACCCCGCACTGCTAACCGTCTGCCAGACGCCGACCTCAAGGAGAAGGCCTTCTTCCCCGGTCTGATCCAGTGTAAGCATTCCTATTCATCTCTCTACAGACACCAAGCTAACTCGTTGTAGACATGCTGTCTGGCCCCATCTGCGCCATGATCTGGGAGGGCCGTGACGCCGTTAAGACTGGCCGTAGTAAGTCCCGCATCTGCCCTCAATCGTAACTTCACCAGCTAACACATCTCCTCCAGCCATCCTCGGTGCCACCAACCCCCTTGCCTCCGCTCCCGGCACCATCCGTGGCGACTACGCCATTGACGTCGGCCGCAACGTCTGCCACGGCTCCGACTCCGTCGAGAACGCCAAGAAGGAGATTGCCCTCTGGTTCAAGGACGGCGAGGCTGTTCAGTGGAAGACCGCCCAGTTCGACTGGGTCTACGAGAAGCCTTAGATTTCTGATCCACCTCCGAACAAGCTCTAGATGTCTCGCCATCCCTCAGCGGACTGCATGGGACGCATGCCGTCATGTCGATAGGTTGACACAGAAAAGTCTTCAAGGTCAAAAAATACAAGAAAGGGCATAAAAGCCACACCAATATTACTTGTTCCCATCCATGCAATTGTGATGTTTACCTGCTCGACCTTAAGAGACCACGCGCTCTGCCCATCACACCAGCAAACCAAGGTGTCGCCCAAACGCTGACCAGTATCCTCGCGGGCAGCAAAGCCTTGGTGATGCCCCAGGCGATAGCCACCTCAACCACAACCTTATACTTGTCATCCTTCTGCCACCGCTCCAAAACATCAGTCGTGCTCCTCGCCGACTCTTCCGTCGGCCCCGTCGTGGTATACTGGAAGCTCCCCGTGACGATCCCCTCCTCTTTAGCCCACTTCCTCTCCACCTCTTTCGTCTCATAAGGCCCGCTCGCGTCCAGCTCGCCCGTCATCGTGCCTCTGTCCTCAGCCCCGAAGCCAAACCAGCCCTTGCGACTGAAGTACCGCTCCGCTTTGCCTACGCCATCGCGGACGTAGCCTGCCCAGTGACCCGTCACGTACTCTAACGGCATGAAATTTGTGTAGTGAAACAGGCCGAACAGACCGAGCAGCGGCACGATCGCGGTGATCTCGTGCAGAACCAGAAAGGCGACAATGTGTGACAGAGGTGCCTTTCGCAGGCCGGCGGTGTAACGTTGGAAGCGTGAAGGGACGCGGTCAAGGATTCGTTCGGCGGCGCGGTTGCTTGAGTTCGTGGAGGAGCGGCGCGAGGTGCTCCGTGGGAGGGGCCAGCGGCTCAGGCGGAGACCTGGTCGCACCGTGGCAAAAGCGCGCCTTGCAAACATTGTAATATTATCTTCAATTGAGGCGCGAAGTACAGGCGTCCTGAGGTTGAGCTTTGAGAAGGTGCAGGGTCAATCTGAAGCTTGGACCTTGGAGATGACGGTTCTTTGCTCTAGCGGGTCCAGATCGTCCTGGGCTGCTGCAGCTCACCGAAGTGACCGAACGGCCCGGCGCGGCCCGGCAGCATCTTGGCTGGCGGGCTCTCAATACCTTACCTTCAGATTGGCTGGTCTGTTTGCAATAGCGGCTTCTCTTGCCTCTCTCAGTCATAATATATGAAGGCGGAAGAAATCACAGGTACTCCCAGTGCAGAAGTCGTCCCCCCCTTCCGCCCCCTCTCTCGGTCAAACGTTCCCAGGCCAATCCGTCGCGATCAAGTGAGTTTTCCAATGCCAAGGCTTGTCGTCTGACGTCTTGTCAACCTCAGGGCGTGAAGGCTGCAAGGGGCGTAAGAGCATGCCTGTAACTCTTTACAGTGCCTACCAGGATAAACTGACAGGTTTCTGTCAATCAGGAGCCTTTTGTTCAAATGGTATGGTTCGGCGTAGAGTCATATGATGTTGTAACATTGGATTGTTTGAATATGTCACACAACCTAGATTCGGCGTAGAGTCATGATGCATAATTACTTTGAAAGAATTCAACATGTTAGATAGTCTAGTTCCCGAGTAAAGTCATACTGTAGTCTTATCTGAGAATACAATATGTTAAATCAGTTTCTTTTCCTAAGCGGTTTATTGGTCAACCCCGACTATCTTCTTCCTGATTTTGCATTATCTCTCAAGTCTCAGTATGTGAATCCGACTACACTTTTGTCGTCCAATGCGAATTTGAGGTTACGTAGTCAATTCTTCGTCTGCAATCAGACCAGTGCCATTAATCCGACTTTCAAGCCTGGGGGACACAGGGGCATCACATTGAGTCATGAGCGGGCCGCAATCAACATGTCGGCAGAGGGTCATGAGAACCGAGATCGATAAACCACAGACCTACACATCTGGCAGCACTGTAACCGGAAACGCAATTGTCACTTCGAATAATCAGATCCGTCTAGAATCTCTTCACATTCATTTAGTCGGCTACTCAAAGACCCGCATCGATGATGTTCAACCGGTGCGCACGTTTCTCAACCTCGAAATGCCCATTGCGGACTCTTCCTATCCGACGACCCGAACTTTTCAAGCAGGACACACGTACAAGTTTCCGTTTCACTTCGTCCTTCCAACGTTCCTCTCGCACAATGGCGCGGCTTTCATGCAACGACACGGCAACTATACCCCTTCAACGTGCCTCTACGTACCACTGGACCGGAGTGGAGTCTATTTCCTGGCAAAAAGTATTCTATTCCCAGGACTTTGAGAACCAGCCTGACTTCAGAAGAAGAGAAGGGGAACAATGCCAGGTTCCGCGCAGAGAGTCTGGGTTAATGTTCTTATTCACAGCCAACGTGAGAATACCGCTGGATCTGCCAACATCAAGGCAGATTTTCCCGAGGACGGCATAGTTGACCCGGGAGGACAAGAACAAGACTTCTCATAAATAAGCATCATTATCGTCAAAAGCTAATGCCAGGTGTTCGACGCCAATCACCTAAAAGAGCACTGCTACCCACTATTGACTTGGCTCCCAATTCCCAACCCCAAGTCGTAGCGTTTTCCTCCATCTGCTCCGCCACTTTTCCAGAAGACCTAAAGTCCACATCAGACTGTTTCGGTGCATATACACAATGGTTAGACTTGGATTTGACGTTTCAAGACTTTGCTACCGATTTGAGCACCTTACCCCGAAAATACGCGTCGCCAAAAGGTGCCTTGCTGCTAGCACGCGATCTATCCACAGACGAAGTACTTAGCTGCATTGCCATGAGACCTATCGAGCTTCAACCTCAGGAAATTGGTCACGGAAATTCTTCTGCTCGCTCGAGAACAAGGATATCATTAGGCACTGCTGGGCACCCTCGATTCAATGGCGGCTGCAATCGCGCTGTACAAATCCCTGGGTTTCGACGAGACAGAGCGCTATTATCCAAACCCTGAAACGAGCTTCATCAGCATGTCAAAGAAAATCCAATAACGATTAGATTCATTCTGTCAGAAAATTTTGGTAGGCTAGATTATGGGATAACAGAGCTACGAGGGAGCTATCAATACCTAGCAGACATAGATGAGATACGATTGCAAGCGTCAGAAGATTAAACCTACCAAGACACGTAGACAATTCGGCCTACTCTGCCATCAATCCCCGAACCGTAAACTTCACAGCTGAGCGTACTTTACTCAATTACCCAGAATCTGCGCCTTCAGTTTGCTGTCGGTGATCAAGTCGGATTGAGCGAGAGTTCCAACCGTAGCATGAGGCCAAGTAAGCCCAGCGAAGTTGAGCATGACCACCTGGGCATACTGAAGCTGGGTATACTCAAAAGTGATGGTCTTGTCTGCGGGGATTTCAAAGTCGACCTTGTAAACGGGGACAATGTCTCCCACATGGGCCGGGGCGGGGGAGAAACTAGCGACCTTGTTTTCGGGAGTAGGCGTGAACTTCTTGAACTCAACCGTGTTAGACACCTTCGAAACCCAGTATGTGGCCGTGACAGTGACGGTGTTCGCGTTTGTAGGCTGAGGTACATCCGCCGGGCTGGAGTCGGCAGCAGTGGCGGGATCGTTACCGGCGAGGAAACCGATGTTGGTCACGCCCCCACCACATCCGGATGGGTCTGGGTTGGTCGAGATAGAGTACTTGGTGTGCTGGGTGATGGTCTTCCCCGCATTGGCAGCCCTCAAAACATTGACCGGGTCTTTGATCATGTCTTGCGTAATGTCGCTGAACTTGCTGAGATCCTCAGGAAGACGGTGCGTCGTGTTATTAATGACCATTTGACTGGGAAATGGGATTTTGGTGGACTGGTCTCCGACCACAAACGGCGTGATGTCTATGCTGTCCTTGAGCGTATCGAAAGATGGAGGGCCGTTGGAAGTGACTGGCTCCTGGAAACATTGGGCGTTGATGGTAGTGCCGTGGGGGATGGAAGCCATGCGGGCGAGAGATGTCTTGAGTCCAATGCTGGAGGGAACACGCATCCACAAACCGGGCTCGAAGTGAATGACGGGAAGATCGGCCGGAAGGTTATCTCCCGGGCTCACGTCGGTCGCATCGACTATGGTCTGCGTGTACGGAATTCCATTGAGTGAGATATCTTCCTGATTGAACACGCCACGGTTGGGGACCTTTCCCAGAGCGCCGGCGAATACCATGGTCTCTGCCGTCAGGTTGAGCTGCAAAACGTTGTCGGTGATTGGTTGACCATTGGGAAGTGTGTCAGTCGTTGGGACCTGCATCATAGTTGGCTTCTTCGTGTTGTTCGGCCGGAAGATTGTGTTGAAGCCCCGGCCGGCGAAAGTTCCGGTGAAGTTGGAAAGAACATCCAGCGGCGTCAAGGGCAAATCCGCATCAGCAGTTTCCGCGTCGTGGCCATTGGTGCCGTTAGTCCCATTGGTGCCATTGGCCCCGTTGGCTCCGTGTCCGTTGGTTCCGTTCCTTCCGTTGGCCGCATTGGTCTGGCCGGCACCGGGTTGCAGAACGGTCTGGTTGAATGAAAACGTTGGCGGCAGGGTAACTGCAACGCGTGGCGCTGTGCTTTGGCTCATGCTTACTAGTTGTAGTTGACGAAGGGGAATAGAGTGACGAAGATAGATGGGATTTTGTGATGAGCAAAGGAATGGGTAGACTTCACAGGGCATAAGCTGCCTTTAAATATATGCAATCTCCCATGTGGTACCAAGTGTGAGGTCTCATATGATTACCGTGGCTTCATAGCCGTATCTCGAACTACATGTAAACAGCCTCAATGCATGCCGGAGAGCTGAACGGCTGAACACGAGCGTGCCGCAAATCATGGTGAAATTTCAAACTATCGTATGCTTACGGTTCTAGACGTTCGCCACAGCGACCCTGAAAAAGCCACCACGAACCATATCGACTACTTTACAGCTGAACGCTATGCTGGTGTCTTGCTGAGCATTTCCCACCGTCGCGTGAGCGTGCGGGCGGCAAGTCATCCAATACTCCCTTCGCAGCACGTGGAGCGGCCCGCTTCCGAACGTTTGCGGGCAGTATCTGTTGAAAGCTCTCCGGAATGGCTTCTAGGCTATCCCAGGATACTGGCGAATTCTGGGCACCTCACGCGGTAGCTGGGACGGTCTAGATTGACCCAAAGAAGCTGTTTGCAATGAGAAGTATGGTTTGAACCAATCACGGGGGACTACTTAGATAGAAACCACGGGATAGTAAAATGCCACCCCCAGGACCATGGGTCCATGGCGTTGGCCGTTCTGATGGGGTAGCCAGCTGATGGCTGGCTGAACAGCGTTCCTGGCTTAGATCGTAGAAAATAGCCTGGCAATTCCTGCTCGGGGGAATGTAGAATAAACTTTAATTGGATTGTGTCTCAGTCTGACCGGCAACGCGAGTGTCTGGGGTGAGACATGTTTTCGGCTCATTCTTGGAGGATCCAATCGAAGCAGTCAAATCACCAGAAGCTGATGAAGGATAGACTCTTCCGAATTGGTTGCCTTCTGTGTTTCTCGGGATGTGATTGAGCCAACGCTTCAGTCTCAGACTTTGAAGTATTTCACTAGATGTGACTAAACGCGACATAGCCTTCCGTTTGTGTCTGGACATCCTGCTCGCCATCCTGGACCTTCCACCTCTCACTGCCCACAGCAGTTACAGCATAGAAGACATCGTGAGGGTCCCATTTTCGCTTGATCTCACTTAGTCTGGGATAGTTCCCTCCGTAGAAGCTCTCTTGCCAGTCGGATTCTTCGACGCTGGCCTCATTCAAGTACGTCCCACCGCCTTCAGAGACTGGAGCAATATTGCGCCATGGCTGGAGAACCTGCTCTTGAAGATACTTGTTCTGAGATGCCAAAGCAGCCGGCGTTGAAGGATCAGACGTACGGTTGGAAGAAGTCACGAGGAAGAAAACCATCTCTCGGAAAGCCGGGTGAACCGCATTGTCCTGGTTTGCTATGGTTGGACTCGCGTTGCTGGGAGCGTTGTGAATTCCCAAGAAATGCTTGCCAGAAGAGACGTGAGACATGATCAAGTCGTACGTCTCCTCGTATTTCTCGATGAAGTTCCGGCGAGGCACAAACCGGTTCGCTTCGCTGGAAGCGAAGTGTCCACGCCAACAGGGAAAGTATTCGAGCCCCATGTTGCCTGGTATGCCGAATAAAAGGATTTGTGCGGTTTGGCATGGTGTGATACCGATAACGAAATAGTGTTCGCTTCCAAATAGTCAAAGAAGGGCTTCACAGCCTTGCTGTGAGACTCGAGGGTATGATTTGGGGCAAACATGTAGTTCATGCTGAGCTGAGGGGTGGGCCACATGATGTAAAAGGAGTACCAGCCAGCAAGCATCGGTCCAGTTGAGAAACAACTTTCTTACGCCCTTCTATAACTGTTCAGCGTTGTTGTTCGAGGTGTCGAGGGTCCACTTCGCAGTGATAACATTCATCTTGGGATGTGCGCGAACGATGACTGACACGACGACGCCGAAGGTCCCGCCACCGCCACCTCGGAGAGCCCAGAACAAGTCCGGGTTCTCAATCTCGGACACAGTTCGTAGACGTCCGTCGACAGTGACGACTTGGAAGGTGACGACATAGTCAGCTGCCATGCCGTAGATGCCAGCAAGTGGATTTTGACCTCCACCCGTAATCATACCACCGGCAGATCCCACGCTCTGTTGGGCCGTAAGTGTCAAGTGTTTTAATGAGCATGGGAACTTACCCAGAAAACAGCACCGAGGACCGTGACGCCGTGCCTTTCGGCAGCCTCATAAACCTCCCTCACGCTGACCCCTGCAGCCAACGTAAAGCTGGGCCGGAGTACCCTGGAGTCCTGGACCCCGATATTCAGGCAAAAAGGCTATGACTTTCATGTTGTGCGTCCACAAGCTCAGCGCGCCAGCACCAAGGGACTTTCCAAGATAACAATGGCCAGTGTTCTTGATCACTAAACGCAGGTTGGCGACTCGGGCGAAATTGATGGCAAGCTGTATCTGCGCAACGTTGGTAACGTTGACAGCATACTCGGGATAACCACCTATCGTGCATTGCGATCCGGTAGTGTCGTTCTTGGGCTGACAGGTGCGGCCCCCGAAGATGGGCCAGTAGTTAGCGGTAGGATCAGCGCTGAGGAAGTTGGCGTTAGTGGCTTTGTTGATGATGTTTGCGCACTCTGTTGCATTTGAATCGCCCCATTTGGAATCGAAGCAATGAGCGCTCGCTATCGTCAGTCATTATCTTACCTAGGTAGCTACTGTTGCCTTCTATGAAGTCACCATCTGTCGGACTACTCGGCACACACTTCTGGCCGCGGAAACCGAGCGTTATAATCTCAAAACGTTCTAACACAGGTCACGGAGACGGAATCATCGACGCCATCAAATGTATTTGAACTTCGTGATTGTCTCTACGCAGTTTGTAGTTGGTTGATAAGGGTAGGGGCTGTGGTAACTATAGAAAGTCTGCCATTTTCATCTTACTTTAAAACGAGAGGCGCTGAGCCACTATTTAAAGGCATTCACAGACTGAATGTCCTACTGGAATACTGGGTTTCGTCTTAGTATTTTGGATAAAATGCGGGTAAGCATACTCTTCAAATGGCCACTCGAAGACCTCATCTCAAGCTTGCGAATGAAATTTTGTGATATACTTGACCGGGGGCGATAACATGTCGATTAATCAGGAGAGGCAACTGCACGCAAATGTTGAAATGAGCCACCACAAGAAGTACGGAAAAGTCGTGTTACGGGTCATTCTAGAATGTTGCTACATCTTCAAACCCCCATCGATATCAATCTGTTGAAACCACGGATCCATCAGCAGTTCCGCGGGCGAGGGCCGGTCCGCAGGATCGTATCGCAGAATGCGGCGAACGAGCTGCTTGATGGTACAAGCTTCCTCCTCACTCAGATCCGGACTAGCCTGGTCAAAGATGTCCTCCAAAGATTCCTGGTAAAACATGATTGGCTCTTTCCCTTCTCGAACCCCTCCAAGTCGACAGTTGTAGAGCTTCCTTTCAGGTGTGAAGTGGCGCCAAGGCGTTTTCCATTGCTCAAAGAGTTCATCGGGAAGGGGGCCAAGCCGAGCGGAAAGTGTGAGTAGGTGCTCGTCATCTTCGAATTCACTCCACGGGATGCAGAAGAGGGGCTGTCCGGTAATGAGCTCAAACAAGAGGCAGCCGAAGCTCCACACGTCCAGGGTCTCGTTGAAGGTACCCTTCAGGATCAACTCCGGAGCTCGAAGGCCGACCGGTGTAACGGGTTTAGAAGGTGGATCCGAGAAGAAGTAAGCTGTTCGCAGCAAGTGATCAGCAAGTTGAACGAACGTTGCTTAGTAAAAGCAGGAACGTGAATGGACAGGAAAGTCTTGTCTGGGAGGGGAGAGTACTTACCGCCACCCATATCGGACAGTCGGATGTTGAAGCCTTTGCCAAAGTAAGTGAAAGGAGCAAGCGGTTGCGCAACGCAAAGATAGCGAGGGGCCCATCTATCCTGTTTGCCGTCTAGCCTCGTGACTGGGGGGGAGATCGACTCGGACTGCTCGTCTTCCTCCTGCCGAAGCACCTCTTCAGGCTTCGAGTCGATATCATCAAGTGTGAAAAGCATGTTTCCCGGCTGGAAGTCTCCATGGGAGATGCCATGACTGTGAAGGAATGCGAGAGATTGT
Source organism: Colletotrichum neosansevieriae (assembly GCA_036785495.1). Classification (NCBI taxonomy): domain Eukaryota; kingdom Fungi; phylum Ascomycota; class Sordariomycetes; order Glomerellales; family Glomerellaceae; genus Colletotrichum; species Colletotrichum neosansevieriae. Next base: position 94,706 of record JAVHLV010000164.1, on the reverse strand, counting down.
AGGGCCTGCTTGAGAATGCTCTTTGCCATTTCGGGTGGATAGCGGATTTTCATTCCAAATTTACGAGGCTTGAACTGTGGAAGCTCCTCGACCATGCTATTCACGGTGGCACCCATGGGCTGGAATACCAGGACCTTGTGACTGCCGTTTGGTCCGGAATGCTCGAAATCACCAAGTAGCTGCGTGATATGCAGGGGTGTCTCTTGTGGTGCGACCTGGGCTATGTGGCGTAACATCCGGAGCTCAGTCGTTGACTTCGAGATTTTCGACACAAGAATCTTCAACGCGACGTACTTTTCGTTACTTCGAGAGAATCAGCACTGGTCTCCAAAGAGTATTGAGTGGGGGAGATTGGCCTCACCGCAAATCATGAGCTAGCCACACGGTTGAGTAAGAGCCCTCACCGAGCTTCCGGATGACTTTGTATTGGCCGTCGTTGAAGACGTCACCGAGATGAACAGGATGATAGCCCCCGGGATGGTAGTCCTCAGCCCACTCACAGGGAGTACTTAGTGGTTGAAATCTACGCTCATCGTCTTTCGGAGCTCTTGCTGGCGGGGTGGGAGGAGGAGAGTCTCCCATGGCTGTAACGCAGAGAGTATGGCCACGGGTCGAATGAGCTGGTGTTGAAAAGACGCAGACTTGAGCTGCGCGTGTCCAGGACCTTTGACAACTTGCAGTGAGCGTTGTTTTAATGCAAGAGATAAGACCCCGAGTGAACATTGAAGGTCTCGTCAAAGGCAGTCTTGTCGAGAGGGGGTTGCCAAGTTCCAACAGAAGCTGTTGGCCGCCCGCAGGAGCGCAAAGCACTTCGGCCAATTGAGACAGGCGCTTAAGCGCTGTTGCTTGACATTGTCCCCACTCTCGATCCCAAGGTCTGGCAATGTCTCATCTCAGCATTGGTGTCACAATCATGGGTTGTAGGATGGATGGATTGGTAGCTAGCAGCCCATGGCAATTGGCATCGTTGAACATCTTGAGTCTCGTTCTTATAACTCTCGTCTTTCGCCATTACTGTCCTGCGTCTTTCAAATATCATCATGGACCCTGCAAATGCTGTAACTTGTCTTCAACCCTGCCAACATGTATGGTGCCAACCCTCAAGCCAAAGAAGCCATTGTCTCTTTGGTAATCAACCTGGAACCAAGCACCCGAGGGAACTGTTCAGGCGGTTGTGGTGTAGGTTTACATTAATGTCTGCTAGCACCTCACTAACACAAGGTGATAGGAATGGCTGGCACACCAGCAAAAGTGATCGTCGAAACCATGGTACCGTCGACTGCTACGATGCCAATGGCGGAAAGATTCGCCGTGGACATATTGTTTGAGTGCTAGATATCAAGCCGTGTCGGATATGTAGGACCTCAGATCTTCACCACATATTTTTGTTTCAAGATCGCTGTTCTTTCTAGCTGCCCTTTGTCCCGAATGCTTTGAGGAATGTTTTTTTTTGTGAGATCTGTGGAAGCTAGAAAGTTGGATTAGTGAAGATAACTCGTTTGTTTGGCTATTTGGAATTGATCGAAGTTTTTCGAGCTACGGATCCAACTTATCAGAGAATAAATATCGTTGATTCGAATTGAATGGCTGTCTCAGCCCATGGTCCCAGTTAGTTTCGTTGTATCTTCAAATGAGGATACAAAAGCAGAGATCGAGAAAAGGTCGTCACGCGCGACACAACCTGGGCTGAGTGGCGATGAAGCAAAGGTTAAGCGAACTGACTTTCCCAAGACTCGCATCGATTCAAAGAGGGCGGATCTTGAAGAAGCTATTGGACACGCATCGAATTTGTTGCCACGATTTCTGGCACTGTCCTAAGTGCCATCGCTATCAATGTCGTCCATTCCTGTCGGCCAGCTTCGCCATATCTGCCAGCGCCATGTCTCACCTATAAGGGTGACACTGACGATCAAGACACAGCCAAGAACCAGGTACTTTCCGCGACGCGTTTGCATTCATCTTGAACACGATTGGCCATGCGTTAACTCTGCCTTTTGTAGCCAAGGTTAGCTCTCAACCCAGCCCAACATCAAAACAACACGATATCCAATAGCCAGACAGCTCAGAAATGTTTCAAGCATCACATCACACGCTCAACTAAACAAATCACAACAAATTTACACGTAGCTTTCAGCCATTCACAATGTATTTGCCGTTTCACTCCAAGAAGAAAGGCCAAGGGAACCTCAACGAGAAGCCTCACCCCTGTGAAACCTCCTCCACACCAATAGCACAGTACTAGGTCGCACTGCCAGACCATAGTCATCTGTCGGGCGGCGCTCATCGCGATGAACACAGCACTTTTCTTGGCCGCCGTGGGCATATGTGCGTGGGAGTCTGGCGTCCTGGCGCACCTGCCGGTGTTGCTGTAGGTGGTGCACTAGTTGGCGCAATGTAGGGTAACGATGAATTTTCACGATGTGGCCAGACCACTGAATTATACCCGCAACCTCTGACGGATTACTATTTTCAATACAAGGTTGTGACAGTGTCATGTCACTTACCAGTCAACATGCGTTTCACGTAGAGAAGAAGCAAAGTTGGAGAGTATCTGGTTCCGTTGATTGGAAGTTTGAATTTACATGCAGCACGTCGAGCTGCGGATAGAATGTGGTTTCCTGTCAAACTTCCACATACAGAGATGCTACAACCAGAGGTTGCGGGTATAATTATCCAGTAGACTGGCCAGAACGTGAATCGCTATGCGTCCAAAGATCGTGCTACTGTGGACTACTGCTAATCCCATGGATCACCTCCCCAATCATCTCCTGAGTAATCAACGGCGGGCTTCTTTGCCCACTTGTCGTTGGCAATGGGCGCCTTATCCGTAGCCATGGGGGTGGTAGTTGCCTTGGTCGGAGTTTTCGAAAAGAGAGGTGCAACTGTCAGCTCGCTATCCTTAGCAGGGCTTGGGTCGCGCATTTGTTGATCCGCCTTGGCCGACGACGGCCGAGAATCGATGTTCCGAGTCATCGCAAGTCGAGACGGAAGCTGATCTTGCCCAGAAAGCGAAGTGGACTTTTCCACGGTAACCAATTGTGGCTTCAGAACTGGTTGCGCCTGGGCCTCTGACACATCCATTGTAGATACTGATATGGCAGATACAGATGCCGCATCCGACATATTGTCAACTTGCTGTTCACTTGACGGCACTAGAACGGGCGAGAATTTAGGAGGCGAAGTAGTGACAGGGTTCTGCTCTGGCCTCTGCATTGAAAAGGCTTGTTGTTGCCCTTGAAACTTCAAGTTCTCTTCTGATCCTAAGGCCATTGCTGGTTCTTGCGACTTTGATAGGAATTCCTGGTGATCAGCAGCCGAGCGCGGTAAACTTTTGTATGCCATTTCCTGAGGTCGGGATGCGGTTTCCAGTACCCGAGCACATATTTGTTGGACTACAGCAGGGGACTCCTGAGTTGAAATGAATTCGACGACTTGTTGCTGCGGTGCTAGCCCCGATTTTGCTGCCTCTGGTGGCAGCGAATTGGGCCAATGGCCGCTTTGCGCAGGAGACATAATGTTCGGGGAGGATGGTGATACTGAAAGTGGCTGCTGTGATAATTGAGGTTTTTGAAGTACGTTTGGCTTGCCCGATCCCTTCCTGAACTTGGAAAGCCAGCCTCCCTTTTCCTTGCCCTTTGGCGATGGTAAAACAGTTGGACTTGAACCGGGACGCGCGCCTGTTTGCGTGGCATAGCTGGCTGGGTTGGTCGGATTCTGCTGAAAGGGGTTCTTTTGTACCGCAGAATACATCTGGCCGGCCATCGGCACCGCAGGCGATGTTGTCTGTGGCTGCTCCGCCAATGTGAACCCCTGGGAAGTGGACTGGCTGATAACTTGTTCGTTAGACGATTCGGCAGAGGAGGGGTAATGAGATGACGCGGCGGATAACTGCTGGTCGTTGGCTGAAGAGTGACGCTGAGAATCTTGGGCACCCTGGTGCACGTTTGTGACTGGCTGACGAACAGGATAATCTTTATCACCATGCTCCTGTATAGGATGAAGGATATGACCAGGCGTCCGTGGACTACTAGGGCCGATGAGTTGCTGTGTGGGCGAAGTCACGGTTGGACGTTGAGGGCGCTCTGTCAACTGCCCCCTTGGCTCTTGAGCTGGGTAAGGCGGTTGTGACCCAGGAGCGGAGGACGGTATTAGTCGGGAAGGGAGCGGTTGAGCTGAATGGGGCCTCGATATTTCTGGGCTGGGCACATGCGGCCGTCCTGGCGACTGCAAATTCAGATTTGACCCTCCGTTCTTGTACGTCTGAAAGGAGCCAAGGATAGGTTGACCGACTATAGTCTGATGTGTAGATAGTGAATGTTGGCGGTTTGTGGGCGATGACGGAGCTCCAGCAATGGCCTGTGTCGTGTTAACTGGCGCGTGAATGGGAACCTTTCCGGGGACGACAGGTGGGTTCTGGTTGACATCAAATCCAACGGATCCTGGGGTAGTTGGCTGCGTTGACGTCTGAGACGGCCCAGAGAAAGACCCCGGCCTTGAGTCTGGAGATAGAATACGGGCATTATGATCATCGAAAGTATTTGGCCTCTGGGCCGCAATACTCGCCCCAGATCCTTCGGGGCATCCATTGGTATTGGCGCCGTGAAAGAAGCCAGAAGAGGGACGCCGTCCTCCAGCCTCTAGAGGTGACGGCGTTTGCAAAGGCTGTCCCGACGACTGGCTTTCTGATGGAGGTCCAAGAGATGAGACCTCGCTGTCTTCATATGAGGTCTGTCTTGGGCGCTTAGACAATAGCATGGGGTCTGGCTGCTGCACATGCTTATCCACCTTTGGCTGGGAGTATCCACGCATGAATTCCATGGCTGACTGTGGCCTGGCAGCAATATTCGACATATGTGAAGGTTCTGCGATTGGCTTGAAAGCCGTATTAGGGCCCAGAGGCGGTTGAGTTTGGACTGGAAAAGGAGATTGCCCCGGTGAGGCATGGCAATGCTGTGGCGCATCAGAGCTTGATCTTGCTCGAATTGCGGTCGGCGTAGCTTGTGCATACGGACGACCAACATGGATATGATCCAAGTTACTTTGCCCCCGGGGACGTCGAAGAAATGCAGGTAGTGCGATTTGTTGTGAGCGGATTGGGTCCCCTTCCTGTAGTGTTACCCCAGGTCCAGGTGGATGGGAGTCTAATGGCGATGATGCAGGCGCTGTTGCAAGTCGATGGACTCCCGGCCGAGGATCCGGTGATTGATACTGGCAGGGAGCCGGAATGAGGGAATGTGGGATATGGTCCGAATGTGGGGTATCACGGTCGGGGGATTGGTGGGCATAGCTAGACGGAAGTGGCTCCTGAAATGCCATGAATGATGCGGCTGTCGACGCTGCTTGATTTGAATATCCCGGCAGCACAGGTGCTTGCACCGGAGGGGAGCTGTTTGTGGATGACGATTCTTGGGGCTTGCCCTGCAGATATCCTCTAGCTGGCTTCAAGACTGATGGGACGTGCTGTAAAGGCACTGGAGCATGAGATCCAGACGTGCGTGCACCTACAAGAATCACGCTTGCCGGCTCCGTTTGAGTTCTTGTGGTATCGGGCCGAGCTGGGTTGACGGGATGCTGGACAGAGAATTGTTTGCTATCGATCGAATGTTTTTGGGGCACCTTCGGAGGCTGAAGTATGGAGGGCACGTCTGACGTCTCATAGCTTCGGCGTGTACCCAACATCAGAGAGGCTTCTCTTGCCAGAGAATTTCTATGATCTCGTATCTTGAAATCGGAATCCCTATTCTGCTTCTCCGAGGCCATTGTAGAGATAGAACCAGGCATGTAAGGCTGGTACTTTCCTTGATTCGTCCCGGCCTTGGAAGGTTTTCGTTTGATGCTGATGGGGCTGACCGTAGAGGCTTGCGGAGAGCTTGCAGATTGAGGCACCACCTCAGGAAGCGAATGATCGGATGGGAATTTCGCAGGTGTAGTTACTGGTCGCGCATCTGGGGCAGGTAGAACTGATCTCGTGGGCGACGAGGCTTGAGGCCTCGGGCCTGATCCAAACGTGGCACCGTAGAGGGCATGATCAGTCATGTTTGTTTGATGCAGCAAGTCATGCGTGGACTGCGCAGGCGGCTTTGCGTCTGATGGACTGGTGCGCTCTGGCAGCTCGGCGATGCCGAGGTCAGCCATTCGAGTCTCTATTGGCGCAAGGACAGCATTGTCGCCAATCTCGACAGGATCTGGATGTCTCTCGATGTGAGCTACTGCGGTGTGTTCTGTCGCCATTTCGGCCACCAAGCCAACTGGGTCCCAAGAGCCGGACTGAACAGGACCGATTTGCTCTGGGCAAGACTTCTCGACAGAATCTAGCAGCGGGATTCCCGGAGATGTAATCATGGGCTGAGCTGGAGCTGGAAGTTCATGGGTATTGATGATGAGGACGGCATCCTCTGTGACTGGTTGTGGTACAGCAGCTTGTTCCCGGACTGGGAGGCTATTGGCGACAGAGGGTGTAGTGGTCTCGCTCTGGAGGGGCGACACACCCGCCTTGGCGCTACCAATCGCTTCGAGCGTCGTCTTTTGCTTGCCCTCATCTTGACCACTATCGCCTTTGCTTTTGCGTTTGCTTCGGGCAATGTCGTCTCGTTCCTCCTCCTCAGCCAAAGGGCTGATGTCAGTATAGGCGCCAGGACCGAGATACATGAAGTTTTCGGGTTGGTAAAAGAAGCCGTCGTCCTCATCGTTCATGGGGCCGCCGAAGCCGCTCCTGTTTACAGCGAAATCGCTCAAGGGTCCTCCTGTTGCGTGTATCTTGGACTTGGGATCGGTATCGACGCCAGTCCGTCTCTTTAGTTGCTGCTGGCTCTCAAGTTTCTCTTCGGGTGCCAGGTCGGGGATCGGGGAGAAGGCGTCAAAGAAGTCAGGGAACTCATCGCCGTCTTTCGGGAAGTGGAACTGAACATGGCCATTCGGCTTGTAACGGTAGAACCAGCGTGTGCCATCATAATCCCATTCCCAGTTTGGCGGAAGGGCCGCCATGTTTGCTAGTCGTCGAATACAGAGCTGGAGTTAGATGTTGGCATGAGTTGGTGAAGTTTGAGGTTCGACTCGACTGATGATGCTCTGAGGTCGGGTTTCTAGGCTCGCTGATCGATTTAGTCTCAGGGTCGTTGGGGAGCTGTTGTCATCGCACTACAGAGTCGTGCGGGGCTGATGAATATATGTTTTTCTCGCGTCAAGATGCCAGCTTTAAGACGGGGTGACGAGATGACATGAAGACGCTTTCCTTTTGTTCGCGAAAGCATTTGGAGGAGAAGCATAATGGGCACCATGGCACCGACGACAACGTCGACAAGAACATTGGGGTAAACGTGGCGCAGGGCATTTTTCGCGACATGATTTGAATCGATAGTACGGTAGAAATGGGCTGGGTCATGTCAGCTAGTCTCGATTAAGGAAGAGTGCGGCTGAGGTGCGTCGCGTTGTCTCTCGTTGGTTGTTAGTGATAACCTCGGAATTGGGGTGTGTTGCAGCGTGAACAAGCGTGGACAAGCTATTTGCTGAGGCAGGATCTGTGAGATGCACAACGGTCCACACCAAATGCGGGTTGGGGCTTATTTTTAGGGGTCGTGGGAGGCGCCCCCGGCTGCTTCAATGACCCGGTCTGTGCAATAAGGACAGGGCAGCCCCCTGAAAGCCGATTTGCAGTGTTCCCAGCAATCTGCCCCACATTCGACGCTGCAGGAGCGTGAGTGATGTGAAAGTGTGTTTTGGCGTGGAAAAGACCCCGCTCTTTTCGGACATAAAGGTTACCAAGTGATGTGAAAGTGCAACAAGACCCACCTGAGCTCAGCAGCACCCAATCCTGGCTCCTAGTAGATATTTGCAATGCACTTGGTACTTCAGATGGCAGCTGCGACTATGGACGAACATCCTTCTGTCAAGAATGCATCTCAATCCAGAAGACATTTGTGTGATGTGAGAGATGGAGGCGAAATACCACAGTTAAAGGGAGAAGGGACTGCCCTCAACTTCACCTGCTCATCCCCAAACGAGACCTCACCTGACAAGGCACGTGTTCATGAAACGAAACAGGTACCCATCGAATCCTCACAGCGCTAAGTTCTTCCTTCCTACTTTACCATGAAAAAGGAAATTTCAGTCGAATATATATAGGTAGCAGGTATCGCATGCGGGGAATGCCAGTTTTACACGAGCCTAAGGTAAGGTAGGGCAAGAAGATTCGAGTCATATGGCCTCAAGAGGCAAGAGTGATGGGACGGAACTACCTTCGAAACGGATGGCTGTGACTTCAAGAAATCTTGACATCTGATACCTAAGGTAGGTACCTAATATAAGAGATCGGCAAATGCTTCTCTAGGAAAGTTACTGGTGGTACTTGCCTAACCTTCCGTTAACTTACTGCCCATCTCGATCACGCACCTTCCGAGCGGATGCAACATGATGCCGTGTCAGCTCCGATGTTGCTGTTTCCATTCTTTCTGGGAAATTTCAGAAAATCTGATCCCGAACCTCTTCTGGGAAAGAACTACCGAAGTCACCTGTAGTCGATCCTATGCGAGGACGTGGCTATTGGGGCATTTGCGTGACACCGGGACGGCTTCCTTTTCGAGTTCAAGAAGCTGCCAAGGCAAGTTTTATGTGCTGTGAAACATGAAATGGACTCGGAGGCAAGAATTGGGAACCTCAACGGGAAGGAGCGGCAGCTGATGTTGGTTCGAGGCACAAACATTGAGTTTTAAGTTCTTTGTCTCCTTTCTTCTTCTCCTCTTCCTCTTCCTCAACCTCTCTTCAACACCAATTCCTCCAAACTCGCCTTCACACTCGTCACCTATCACCTCAATTTTGGACCTTTTGGACCGCAATCACTCTCGTTTACCCTCAGACACCTTGATCTCTCCAGAATGCCCCTTGTCAACACCTTCCAAGCTGCTTCGGCTTTCTCCGCCGTCATCCAGCCAGCCGTCTCTATGACCAATCCTGCCCAGAACCTCGTACTGGCCGATTGTGGCATTGGAACCAACCCTCTGAATGAGTCTTGGTCCACCTCTCGCCAGATGAACTGGTATCAGGGCCCCATCTGGTCTTCGCCCGAAGAGACAGACCCTGCCTCTCCCGATTTGGTTGTTGAGATGCCTTACAACAACGGCAAGTACCCCTGGAACTTCGAGGGTGCTTCGGCCACTTTTTCCAACGGCGAGACCTGGTCCACCTGGATTGAAGATGGCACCAAGGAGCCTCTCCGTGCCGGCAAGGCCTTGAGCACAAAGGACGGCGGTACCACTCTCTGGTGCTACACCTATCGTGGACGACCTGTCAGCGTCAGTGCGTCTGGTAGCACAACTTGCGTCTCGGCCTTCGTCTGCAACCACCGGGAGGATGGTCCGACTTCCTGGTCTGTCGGTACTGACCCGGGCAACAACACCGTCTTCACACCCCCTGCTCCTGCGAATGTCTCCTTCGGCGGTGTCTTGGGCGTCAAAGTCGAAGCGAGTCCTCGTTCCGCCGTCTGGTATGGAACCATCGATCACTTCCTGAGCAGCATCATCTTCACCACCGAGGGCATCTGTAGCCCCAACCCCTTCGCCAACCGCATGAACTCATCAGTCACCGCTCGGTGCCGAGGCTCCTACGGTACTCCTCTCAACATCCTTCCGGTTCTATTCAACGTCTTTAAGAATCTCGGCTCTCTGCCAGCCCCCGACGGCCTGTTCATTCACAACCACGGACTAGCTCCCTTTGCCAACGACACCTCGGATGATACCGTCGTTCTCCCTGCGACCTTCAACCTCACTGTCTCCGACTCCACCAGCGGCGAGGTCAAGGGTTACATGGGTTACGAGATGAAGTGGCCCGAGCCCGGTATCGGCATTCACTGCAGCGAATGCAATAACACCAAGTTCAACGAAGACTACAATTCCGCCATCGCCTCAGCCTTTCAGGCGCTCCATCCTATCTACTCCGAAGTGGTCATCGAGAGCAAATGCACCTTCGACGTTCTCTGCTGGTAAATGAGTGATGGGTATTTGACCGGAATGTCCAACACACCATCTCAAGTAGAGGGGTTTATGCCGGTATCTTTTTCGGACGCTGGTCGATGAGGAGCGAGTTGAAGTATTGGGTAGGACGGCAGACTGCTAGTTTATGATTGTTTGACGAGAGACTGTACACAATACAATTCCACATCCTTACTATGAAATTTGTACTCGTCAGTGGGTACGTATGCAAGGGTCGTGTTGACAGCGGTTCAATTTATACGCGGTCATTTCTTATCAAACACTGCACTATTCTGTGATAAATAGAAATGAAAGTGGTGGTATTGCTGTTATGCAATGGCGCGAGGCCATGTAAAGCTGTCAAAAGCATCAAAGTTTTGCACTCGTTGACAGTACCTCGACTCGTGATAATGTACCTGGGCGACACGCCCGACCCGTGAATCGATCAAAACAAAAACGACATCTTCCTCGCGATGCCTCAGACGCCAGACGCCGTTCCACAAGTCTCCCATGCTTGTGCTATTATAATGCTGCACCAAAAAAAAAATGTTGGCCAAATCATGCAACTCCTGGCAATGCTCTCACGCATTACTTCATGACAGCTTTATTCTTGTCGGTGGACCATGTCCACCACAATTGAAAGCGTGAAATTGGTCTCTCGCCAACCTGGTCTGGGTATCTATCGGCGTCCAGCATCCTCTGCCGACTGACGCGCCCGCAGACTCGACTCCCAAGTCTGCCAATCATCACAATCCCCTACTTGTCGGGTACGTGGAGAAGGGCGTGCAGGCGATCCCAAGAGATCGCCAAACTCGAGCTCCATGTTGCCAATATCGAAATTTGTCCCGGATGCATTCATCGTCTCTGCCAGAGCTCGGTTCATTGCCTCGAGCATGTCAGAATCGTACTGGTGATCCATCGGCTGCGTCTGGAGGTACTCCTCCAAAGCGATTTCCATCTGGGAGAAGTCGTCATGGTGCAGGCGAGGGCTCCTCCGAATCAGGCCCTTAGCCGATCGAGGTGTCCGAGACGGCGTCCGCCGGACGGCTGCCGGAGACCGAAGCAAGTCGTTCGACCTCAAGGACCGAGACACACTTCTAGTGACGCTTCTGGTAATTGGTCGATGGCTTGGAGTCGGTCGTGTAGGTGTTTTGAATAGCGCATTGTTGAGGGCTCTGTCTCGAGGAGGGGGCGTAGAGGGACGGGCGACGGCAGGGCTTCTGAATAGACTCTCAAGGTCGTCGTCGGGAATCAAGAGGTTCTCCTTGCTTGTGCCCGAAGCCTTCATCGCGCCATCCTTGCTGGGCTCCTTCTCAGCCTTGGTATTGGCCGACGCAGTCGATCCGTTAGACTCTGGTGCCGTTTGCACAATATTAACAGCAAGCTCGCCCAGGATCTTTGGGACACCTTCCTTTCGTGGCGAGGGGAATAGTAGACGCCGAGTCGAGCCCATGTCTTCTTGAGTGTCGGCATTGTCGATAGTGATGGGGCTCTTCACCGTGCCACTGCCTCTCGAGTGGGTAGAGCCCGGGTTGGAGACATTCCCGGGGGATGCTGGACGCGAGACAAAGTGTTCCGGCTGCTGAAAAGACTGCTCAGAAGCATCGTTGGCGTTGCTTACTTGCGAGACACCTCGCGATCTGCTTTCGTCGTCCATCGGCGAGATTCCCCGATCCTCAGGCCCAATAGGATCAGTAGTAAAGTAGGCTTCGGATGTCGGATTCATTTGGTTTGCTCCGGTCTTCTTCGTTCTTGGTGGTCGGGGTCCTCTCCCGGCGCCCCGAGGCCGCCTCTGCTGATTGAGCCGTGTTCTGTCCTTCTCCCACTTCTCCGCCGGTCGATGGCATTTCCATTTCGACAGCCAGATACCGCAGGGATTGCAGAGCATGTGGCCTGTGTACTTGTCCTTGTTCTCCCTAGGAGCCAAAGCTTTCTTGATAATCTGGTATCTCGTGGGCTTGTCATCGGTATCGCGGTCCAGAACGAGGATGGCGGTGATTCTTCCAGGCTTGTCTGAGAACTCTGTGAATTCTGGAGCACCCTTATGCTCCTGGGTCCAGATCTTCCGCCAAGTCGGAGTTTCGATTGCGCCGCAGTTGGTGCAGTACATTGGCGTTTCGCCGTTCTCGATGGCCTGCAGCAGCTTTTCTCTGATTGCTTGCTTCTTGACCAAATTCTTGTTCGTTCGTGTAGGCTGTTCGGGTGACTTTGGAGGCTGCAGCGCATCGCTGGGCGGGCATGGCGTCTCGGAGAAAGAGGTCATATCCGGTTGAGGAGGAACTGGCAGAGCAAGAGGCCCAACCGGATCGCTTGCTGGGACAGTAGGCAGAGCCAGAGAGAAGCCCGAAGACACAGAACGCTGAAGAGAGGGAGGGTCGGATGGTCGGACAAACGGCGTGTCCGCACTAGCGGGCCTCGATGGCTCAGGCAAGTTCTTCACGGCCTGGGCAAGTTGCTCAAGCCCCGTATCCAAGCCATCAATGGGCAGAGGGGAATCAACCTTGGGAGCCTCTGAAACGTCATTTTCGACGTCGGCTTTGATCGCCACAACCGGCTCCTCTTGTTGTGGCGAAGGCTCTTTTTCCGCAAGTTGTGGGTGCGGAGGAGCCATCATGACTCTCGAATCACTGACACTTCTTGCCAATGAAGGTAGTGCAGGCTCCTGTAAAGGCGTGGATGTTGGTGCGCGAAATGCCGCAGTATTATTCCTGGCGGGGTCGGCTTCGCTGGAAGGCTGGGCTACCAGCTGGAATACTTGTATGGGGAAACCATCGCGAGACCTCTTTTCCTTGGTGATGTTGGACCTCATGCTCGGTTGTGCAGAGATTGGTTGGGGAAGCTGTTTCATTCCATTGTCGTCGAAGAGGTCGTCCATACTTCCACTCATGAAACCAGAATCGGCGGGTTGGCCCATGGGCATGGGCATCGGTGGCAGAATAGGACTTGACGCTGGCGGGCTTGACCGCATCGTACGCGGGACTGGTGGCGAGGAACCGATGGGTGCCGGGCTATCCTGTGAGTACATTGGTGAAACTGCCTCCGAGTCTACAGGCGAGCGACCATCTTGTTGACTGGGAGACATGGCAAAGGCAACATCAGAAAACGGAGGCTGGCTTGGTGGCGTTGCAGCCTGGCTTAGTGTTGACTGCCGACGAAGTTTGCTGCCTTTTGCTGTTTTACCAGCTTTCGGCTTTGCAGGGCCTTTGTCGGGTACGGGTGTTGGGGCTCTAGGAACCTCCTGGATGTGAGAGCCCATAGGCATGTCTGGACCAAGTCCTGCAGGCCGCAGAGTCCGCAGCGAGCCGGAGGTGCTAGCTGCCACTCGCAGCAACTCGGGGCCACCTCCGAATGGAGTGTTGATATTGTTCGTGACCTGGGTTGTTGTGGCCCTCTTCTTCTTAGCCGGGCCCTCGTCACCATCGGTTCCATCTTCGTATCCAGAGGTGTTGCCCTGGCTCTCGGCTGGTGGTTGCTTGCGAGGTCGGCCACGAGGGCGCCCTGTTGGCTTTGATCGTTTTGATCGGTTTGATGCCCTGGATGATGGCCTGGAAGGTGGGTTGGCCTGAGGCTCGGTTGCTGTGTCAACAGGGGTTGGGGCGACCCGGTTGGGTCCTTCAGAATTTTGCATCGGTTGTTGAGGGGGCTGAGGCAATATTGGAGGCGGCGGTGGCTGCTGTGGTGGTGGCGCGTTATAACTGAACGAATTGCTGCGCTGATGAGGCTGCGGGAAGTCGATTTGGTTCCGTGGTGGCTGAGGTGATACGATCCTTGAAGGGTGTTGTTGCTGCATGCCCATCTGCGGGTGTGACCGCATCAATGAGTTCCATTCGGCATGGCTCGACGGCGTAATGGCACCCTCGGCAGGTCTCGTAGGCTGAATCTCGACGCTCATGTGGCTCTCGGAACGCTGATATGTATGTCGAAGGTCGGGCTTGATCTCAGCCTCGTACGGGGGCTGCACCATCGCAGCGACGGGCTTCAACTTGAACCTGATCTCTAGAATATCCTTCACGCCTCCGCTAAAGACCGAGAGGGGATTCCTGGCGGCGCGGCCGATGATCCTCTTGTCGCTAGAGTTGTTGACGATCCAACCGAGAAGGCCTTGGCCAACGAGAGGCTCGTCGGGCTCCGAGTAGTCGTAGGCGTAGACAGCGAAGTCACGGGTAACGTCGCTCAGGAGCTCAGGGCTGCACCTAACAACTGCCTGAGCACACATCTTCAGATCGACCATGCCGATAGTCCGCTTGTCGTCAATCGGCACTGTTTGTATTGAAATCAGCTGGGGATGCCGCGCCAGGAAACTCTCCCCGCTGTCGGCGAATGTGTATGTGACCTTGACTGTTAGCGGCACGTCAGCAGCACTCCCAAAACAATTCAACAGGATGCCCTTACGGCCCATCGTCTTGACCTGCACCCCTACGTCGTCCGTCTCGTTCATGGCAACAGGCGGCTGCGGTGGCATAGCTTGGCCGTTGCCTCCCCAGTTGCCCATGGGCGGTATCGGCATGGGCGACGCCATGGTAGGCGAGGCTCTAACTCCCGGGTCTTGTGGTTGTCCAGTTTGTTGGGTGTGTCGAGGGTTGTATGTGACAAGAAGACTGAAGTTCAAAATCGGTTTCGTTGGAGGGCGGTGACCAAGGGTGGAAGGAAGAAAAGGGAAAAGTAAAGTGGAGGGGGGGATTGTTTGCGTAAAGGTGGGTTGGCAATTGGTGTTTGTAGTGGTGTAAAGTGGTAAAGTGCAAGCGTCACGTAAGAAACCGCGGGGCGGGTATTATCATGGCCGTAGTCGTGAACAAGTCGCGTCCCGGGTCCGGTGTAAGTCGCGTTTTTGAGAAGTGGATCAACCTCTTAAAGCCCCTGCGCGACTAGAGCAGATGGGCCGAGACAGGCTGAATTAGGTGGTTTACAGATCTCCCGGCAAATGAAAAAGAAAGAAGCGTAAGAAATTGCAGCCGAAAGAGCTCAATTGAAATACAACAAAGTTCAAGTTAATGTCCAGGTAGAGGTAGTTGTAGCCCACAAGAGCAAGCAAGACAACAACGTCGACTGCGGTGTGTCGCGCGTGTTGGAGATACAGCAAGCTGCGACCTCAAGTCACGGTACGAATTGGGTTAGGCGGACCCGTGCTGTGACGTTGGACCAGGGGTTGCAGCCGTTTACCTAGCCTCTTAAGGTAGCGCGAACAAGTAAAATCCGCCCAACGCGACCAAACACGTGCACGCTTTCGTTCCGCGACAGAAGACAGAAGCGAGTGTCTTTCAGGTGGCCCGTGCGGTCTCTGCGCTGCGCGAGACGAGAGCGGGTGCGGGTGCGGTTGCTGAGTGAATGCCGGAAGTAGGGCCCCTTCTTTCGCTTCGGTGATGGGTGGGGGGCCCTGGCGACGCCGATTCCTTTTTCGTCGGATTTTGTGCTTACAACCCGGGACGCTCTCCGGGCACAGGTCCTGGCGCCGGAACTTGCAAATCAAGACGAAAGAAAACAGGAGGGGATTTCAGACTGAGATTCTTCATCCCCCCTGACCGAAGACGGCGGGGCCCGTCCCTCTTTATACTTGTTCGCCCCGAAGCCCTGAGGTCTCTTCTCCTCTCGCCTGCGTTGCCAGTACGATCCCACGGGCCAGCTGGTCCGGCTCTCTCTCTCTCGCGCTCTCTCTGTGTCCATCCATCATCATTTCCGTCCCATCCATTTCAGTGACTTTCTCATCACTAGCGCTGTCATCCATGACTCAATCTCCACCCCTGCCTTATTACCCGGACAGAGGCTCGGCGGCCCAATGAGACTGAAGCCATCCATTCTAAGCCATCACTTGAGTCCATGTCGCCACTTTTTCGGAGGTTTTGATGGTGTTCCATGTTGACAGAAACCGGACTGTCCATGGTTCGCATCTTAAATCCGATGTTTCGTAAGGTTTCCAACCACACGCAACAGTTGCCGCCAACAACACTCGGACCTATCAAAATTAAAGCCATTCTTAGCCCAACTTTTTTCTTCGACAACTTCGATCATGATGAAGTTGGAAGCCT
The DNA here is from genome assembly GCA_036785495.1 of Colletotrichum neosansevieriae. Lineage (NCBI taxonomy): Eukaryota > Fungi > Ascomycota > Sordariomycetes > Glomerellales > Glomerellaceae > Colletotrichum > Colletotrichum neosansevieriae. The sequence continues at coordinate 78,721 of JAVHLV010000164.1, read as the reverse complement.
ACTGCATATTCCTAGTAAGCCAATCAGGCAACACTGTCATTATGGACGACTTTCATCGCCCCCCCCCCAAAAAAACCTCCCCACCCCATTACGACGAAGCTATTCAGTCAATCGACCAAATATCTGATGCAAGCTACACGCGCTCACCTACACAGATCATGAAACCCAGATGCACCACAACAGAAGAGAGTTCGCCCTTTTGATTCCATAAGACACATGGCAAAGCATCTACAATATTATACACGACCGGTTCCTTGCCGTTTCCGCAAAAATAAATCACCGGTGAACCATCGGGAGACCCCATCTATTTCTTCTAATCGACCCAGGTCGCGCGATCCTCGTCGTTGAGGACGACCTTGCGCTCGAGAATATCCTTGACAACCTCCGCAACGCCCTGGCGACCGTTCCTCTGCGCGACAACCTTCTGCAGGACCTGCTGGGGCGTGTGCTGGCCCTCCAGGACGACCTGCCTCACCTCCTGCTCGGTCGGCAGCGCGAAGTAGGGGTACGGGTACTCCTTGTAGTCGCGGTCGTTGAGCATCTGCAGCTCCCCCTGGCCCTCCGCCTTCTCGAAGAAGGGGTCCGCGACCTTGTCCTCGGGCTTGACGTCCTCGAGGGAGGCAGGCTGCCACTTGGGCGTATCCTTGCGCACCAGCAGCGCCGTCACGCCCTCGGTGAAGTCGGGGTGCCGCATGAATTTGCTGGCGATCTGGTGCTCGTGCTGGAACGTCTCCTTGATGGACCACTGCCCGCCGACGCGCATCTGTCTCAGCGCGACGTTCACCGCCGTCGGCGACCGCTGGTGCAGTGTATCCAGCGTCTTCTCGGCCCACTCCTGGGTCGGGCCCTCCTCGACCTTGAGCGCCGCGATGACGTCCTCGATTGTCGCCTTGCTGAAGCACCGGTCGATCGCCTTGCGCACTTCGCCGCCCAGCTGAATCGGCTCGCGGAACGGCAGACCCGTCGCGTACTCCTCCAACGTCGCCCCGATGATCTGCAGGCGCTTCTCCTGGGAATCCTGGTCGTCGAAGTGGATCTCAGCCAACCGAGACTCAAGTTGCGGCAGCGAAGTCGAGTGCAGGTAGTGAGTAGCGACGCCCGAGTAGAAGACATTGGCGCCCTTGAGTCTCTCGCTCGTCAGGGCGAGGTACGTGCCGACGGCGCCGGGCATCCTCGGCAGAAAGAAGGAGGCGCCGACGTCGGGGAAGAAGCCGATCGTCGTCTCGGGCATGGCGAAGACGGTGCGCTCGGTAGCGATGCGGAAGGGGGCGTGAATGCTCAGGCCGACGCCACCGCCCATGGTGATGCCGTCCATGAAGGCGACGTACGGCTTGCCGTAGGTAGCGATGTAGTGGTCCAGCTTGTACTCGAGCGCAAAGTAGTAGGCGCTCTTCTTCCAGCCGTCCTCGCTCTCCTGGTTGTAATTGGCCAGCTCCGTGACATCTCCGCCGGCGCAGAAGGCCTTGTCGCCGGATCCCTTCATGACCACCACGTTCGCCATGTCGGACTTCTCCCACTCGACCAGCCGGGGCAGTATTTTGCGGATCATGCTAGCGTTGAGGGAGTTGAGCTTCGTCGGGCGGTTGAGCTGAATGGTCCGCAGACCGTACAAGCTGTTGAACAGCACATCGTCCGGTTCGTCGTCACGGTGCTCTCTGAATGCTCTAGGGACTTCGGTGGACATCTAGTTGGGCAGGACAACGCGCACACAGTCAGTCCAACCTAAGCAACATTCCCAAATGGCAAGGCACCGACTCACTTGTGCGCGTGATGACACCTGCGCGCTGAGGATTTTGGCTCTAAGAGGCATACCGAAGCTCCTTGGACAGCTCCGGCAAGGAGCAGCTAATGCTGCCGGTCCGGCTCGTACTGCGATCGTCCTGGAGAACATTTATTTGTGTGCCAGCTGCCAATGCGCTCGTCTAGGACAAGCGGCGCATCGACTAGGGTTTGGCGGACTCGTGAGGGCGAGGGGGAGGGTAAAGGAGGGGATGAGGGGAGGTTCGGTCGGGTCGAGGGGTTGTGTTAGAGAGCTGTCGCGGGAATGATTTTCCATGCACCTCGCCAACCCAAAAATTGAGCCGTAAGGCACTTGGACCGTCGGCCGGAGCGTGCACTGGCCAGTAGCGGCGCCCGCTCCACTAAAGCTGCTGTAAGCTTTCGCCGAACGATTGATATTCCATTTTTTCCAGCGCCGATATCACTGGAGAGGTACAGCCAATCAGAGGACCAACCACTGAGCCGCGAGATAGCCAAACTCTTTCAGCCTTGCTGCAGACTGCACCAGAAGTATCATCGCGACATCCCCATACCCACTTTCAACATCTCACGAGTCCGCCCCCGCCTTGTCAATAATCGCCCATCATGTCGACCGACCCCAAGATCCAGTGCGCCCTCCCTGTCCTTCTGTGGGAATCTAACGAGACGCTAACCTCGCAATCCAGGGAGCTTCTCACCAAGCCTCGCAACGAGCTCACCGAGTACGAGATCGCCCAGCTTGAGGAGCACGAGTTCAGCGCCGGTCCCCTCTCGATCCTTCAGACCGCCGTCCGCAGTCATACCCAGGTCCTCATCTCCATCCGAAACAACCGCAAGCTACTCGCGCGCGTCAAGGCTTTCGACAGACATTGCAATATGGTTCTCGAGAACGTGAAGGTGCGCGGCACACGGACCCCTCTGACATGGATAGACCAATGGCTGACGTTCGGGCAATAGGAAATGTGGACAGAGACGCCGCGTCTGGCCAACGGCAAGAAGGGCCGTCCCGTCAACAAGGACCGCTTCATCAGCAAAATGTCAGTCTCATTGCCCATTCCGCCCGGAGAGGAGCCAACGACGCGTCGAGTTATTCTCTATCACGGGAAACAGGCACAGAAAGAAAGCTAATATACGTATTGCAGGTTCCTCCGCGGCGACAGCGTCATCTTGGTTCTCCTCAGCTGAAGGAGTTGTATATCTACGAACGAGTCAAGAATGTTAGTGTTGGTATGATCATGCCACGCGAGAGGTCCCCTTTCCCCGACGCATAGTCAAGGACACAGGTTTGTAGGGTCTTGATGCCCTACCAGAAACGCAAAAGCTCAAAATTAAAGCGAACTGAGATGCCAGACGGGGCTATTTGCATGGGATGTTGCGTCGCCTCGTGAAATGAGAGCGGCAGGCGAGTCAACGAGGGCAGAGACGTGTGCGTCAAAAAATACCCACGGTAGAGTGGTTTCTTTCTTAAAGACGGGAACAGATTTTGGCGTTTGAAGAGGCAAATAGGATCATTGTGTGTGTTCTTTTCTCATTCCGTCTGTGCTACTTTGGACGTACATATTCTCCGACTGTGCAGTTTGCCCGGTTTCCTTCGAGTTGTGCATCCATCCACTCCATCCACCGCTTAAATCAGAATTTCTTTCGTCCCAATAACCCAGGAAAATTAAAACAAACTTATGTTCAACACGGGATATCAATTATGCGCAACAACGTCCCTTTCGCATCTTCACAGCTTCTCCCAGCCCTCGTCCCCATCGCCCTGCAGACCGAGGAAGAAGCAGCTGAGGCCCCATGCGCCGGGGTCGGGCACCTCCTGGAAGCCTGAGCCTCCAACGTAAACGGTCCGGCCGAGGCTAGCCTTCATTCCTTTGGTCTTCTCGGCCCCCGCCCGCGCAGCCTCGGCCGCCTTCTTGACGTCGCCCGTCTGGCCCAGCGTCTCGACGAAGGGGTACAGCGCGTCGACGAGGGTGCGGTCGCCGGGACGGGCTGGCGTGTAGCGCGACATGGCGTCGCTGCTCTGCCTGAGGGCCGCGGCCCAGGTCTTGGCGTCGGCGGTGCCGGGCGCGAGCGTGCGCAGGGCGCCGACGAGGGCGTTGAGGAAGATGGCGTAGAGAGCGCCCGAGGTGCCGTCCATCGTGTTCTCGACGACGGGAACGGCCGAGGCGAGGTCGACGACGGCGTCGCCGGTGAGGGGCTTCTCGGAGATGTGCTTGAGAATTGCTGGAAGTGTCATTGTCAGCTCGGTGTGATGCAATTTGTTTTGTAGGTATGAAAAATGGCTTACCCTCGGCTCCTCTCTTCAGACCAATACCGCAGTCGCCGTCGCCAACGATGGTGTCGTACTTGGTCACCTCAGGCTCGGCAGCGATGATGCGGTTGAGGGCGTTGGTGATGGTCTTGGTGGCAGACGCCGCGTCATACTTGAGATCGCTCGGCTTCACAGCCTGTCCAGCATCTGCGGCGTCTTCCCTCGTAGCGGTGTTCTTGGTCTCCCAAGTCTCCTTCAGAATGGGGGAAGACCAGCCAGTCGCCTCAGTCGGGGCATCCAACAGCTGGATCATGCTAGGGCCGCCGATATCGGTGTTGACGACGTTTAACAGAGTAATGCTGAAGCCCAGGCCGTTCAGAGAAGTCATGTAAGTCCCGCTCAGGATGCGCACCGGGCGAATGCCGTAGCTGCTGTCAAGCTGCGAGGCGACCTCGGCCGTGATACCGCCCAGCTCCAAAGCACTCACTCCGCCGAGGTTGTTAATCAGCAACACGACCTCATTCGAGTTGACGTTCAAGAAAGCCCGGTCCTTGTCACTCTGATCCAAAAGCTGCGTAAGCATCTTAGCCACCAAGCCCGGTAGATCCGCCTTCTCCCGTCCAGAGCCAGGCTCGTTGTGAATACCCATGCCCAGCTCCGCCTCGCCGAGCTGCAGCGCGCCCTCATCCTTCTCGCTCGGGATCGCGCGGCCGGGCACGTGAACATGCTCCAAGCTGGCGCCGACGCTGACGAGGTTCTCCGCCGTCAGGCGCGCGACCTTTGCGACCTCGGCAAGCGGACGTCCCTGCGCCGCCAGCGCGCCGGCGATCTTGTGCACGAGGACGGTGCCGGCGATACCTCTGCGACCGACCTTGCCAGCCTTGGCGCGACCGACGCCGACGTCGTCACCGACAACGACCATCTCGACCTCGGTGCCGGCGGCGCGGGCCTTCTCGACCGCCATGCCGAAGTTGAGCACGTCGCCAGTATAGTTCATGACGGTGACCAGTACGCCCTTGGAGGTGTCGACGCGGGAGGTGATTGCGGTGCGGATCTGTTCGGCGCTGGGGCTGGCGAAGATGGTGCCCGCGACGGCGGCGGAGAGCAGGCCATGGCCGACCATGGCGGAGAAGGAGGGCTCGTGGCCGGAGCCGCCGCCGCTCAGGACCGAGACTTGGGGGTTGGCGCTGGCATTGTCGGTCGGTCTCCGGTAGATGATCTTGTTGGCCTTGTCGAGGGCGAGACTCGGGTTCGTCAGGGTCAGGCTGTGGAGGGCCGAGTTCACCAGTTTGGTGGGATCGTTGATGAAGTGCTTAGCTGACATTTTTGGCGGTCTTTTTTTGTTAGCTTGAACGATTCCGAGCCCCGTCAGAGTGGGGATGAGTGAGGTCAGAAGACGATGTGTATTAATCGAAGCTCTTCTGAGAGAGCTTGTGAAGACTGAACAGATGGAAAGTCGAAAGACCAGAACAACACAGTTGCAAGGTAAAAATTGAGGGGAGACGAGAATCTACATGAATATCATGAAGCACCGGGAAGAAACCGACTCTATGTAAGTCGGGTGTTGGCCCCCGAGGAGAGGAGAAGCTCGGGGTGGAACGTCATGGCATGGCCACCGTCCCACGGGGTTGGCGCGGGGGAGCTGCTTTCCCTTTTCAGAAGGTGTAAGCGTTCCGGCTTTACCCCGACCGTCCCAACGGTGATCCAATCGGGCGATTTTAAGCTCCCCTCGCGAGGGAAATGAAAGAATTGTTGCAGTATTTGAACTAAACCCGAATCAACCATTGAGGCATCTTAAGCGCACTGCGCTTGCAAAAGCCTTCGTGAGGTACACGAAGAAAGAAGAGCAAACCAAAATCACATCTCAATGCTAACATCACACGAGAAGTGCATGCGCTTGGCTGGCGAACAGATTTTTCGAATAAGAATAAAATATATGTATCTCAGTAGGGGTATATCATGAACCCAAACCATCAGCTGGAAGGGTTTTCATCAATTGCTGCCGCCCAGACCAGGTCACTGTATCATGCAAAAGAAACCGCTCTCAAAGCTGGTTCTCCCCCTCAAAACGCCGTATCCAATGCCCAAAAAGCCGAATCACAACCTAGATAGTATAGTCAAAGGTACCGGAGACATAAGGCGCCGATGTGCTCTCATTATTTCATAATGAAGAAGCACCCTCCCATGACGCTGAGAACCATAGCTGTCGTAGCAAAGCCGGCGGCAACCTTGTCCTTGGTCTCGATAGGTGGTAACGTGGGCATTTTGGGCTGCAGACTCATGCCTGCGTTCGGGTTGCCGACTGACGTTCCACCCGTGTCTGCTGTTACGGGTGCGGTCTTCACATCTGCCTTCTTGACCAGCATGTACATAGCGGCATCGAGGGCGCTCATTTGGGGCCCAACACCGACCAGGTTGTCGAATTGACCCTTGGGATTCCACTTGAAGCCGCATGCCGTACCAGGCTTGCCGTTGAACCCAGAGGCCGGGGATCCGTTGCACACCGACATAGCGAGCTCGGCGTTGGGCCTCAGAAGCCCCACGATCTTGTCGAACAACTCGGGCACCACCTGTGCCGTCCCGGCCATCCAGCGAACCAAATAGCCCTTGAAAGTCTGCTGGTCAATGTCGCACAGTGTGAAAGGCTCGCATGCCTGCTCAGTGATGGCGCTGTGGTTGAAGAAAAGACCCGTGGCCTCGGTGAGGACGCCTTCGGTACGGGTCATCCACTTTTGGTCCCGGGTTAGGTTGTACATAAAAGCGGCGCCGTGCAGGAAGATGCCGGCATTGTAAGACCATTGGATCGTGTCCTTCTCCTTGCAGTTGTTGCCGTTATCGACTCCTGCTCCATCGTAGATCTTGAAGTCTGGCGTAATCAGGCCGACCTCCACCTCCCAGTCCCAGATCTTCTCTGCCCAGTCGGCGTACGTCTGGTTGCCGGTGAAGCGCGCCAATCGAGCAGCGATGTTGAAGAAGCATCCGTTCGAGATGGAGTTTTTGTAGTTGAAGCCGTTGTTGAAAGTGAAGATTTGCCACCGCAGTCCACCACCACACGTCTCGGTGTCCCATCGAGTAACGTACTGGTTGAAAACAGCTTGAGCGAGCGCCAACCACTGGGGCTGGTCTTTGGGCGGGTTGGGGAAGTTGTTTTCAGCCGCGCTCATTGCCGCCATGGCCCAGAATCCCTGGTCGTCATTTCCCTCGCTTTTTGTCTGGTTCCTCGGCATATAGTCGGCGTCCTCGCCGGCCTGATGAAGCATGGCTTGCATTGTCACGTCATTGTACGTCGAATCCCCGGTCAAGAACCAGTAGTCGATCATTGTTCCAAACATCGCTCCAGCCTCCCACCCTGTGATTTCGTTAGTTACAACATCATCATGCTAGGGTTAGGCGCGGTCGTACAGAAATAAGGGTCTGGCAGGTTTCCTGGTACATCACCGGTGTTGTTTCCTGTGTAGAACTTCAACAACCCAAAGGCAATTGTGCTTGCACCATCTTTGATGGACTGGTCGTTGTCGAAGTTGACTGTAACGGCAGCGGTGGCAAGCTGACCCAGCAGAGATACCGCGCCAGCGAGTTTGAGAAACCCTCTCATGATTCGTTATGGTTGTGTATTGTGTGATGACCGAGTTCAAGGTCGTGGTCGGCGACCGAAAAGCGCAAGATTGTCGAGGACTCCGTCGTAATTATCTTCTTCCAAGCTTTGATACTATGCGGTCGTGTTTTTCTCTGTTGGTGTACTCGTCCCCGTAACTATCCCAGGTATACAGCCGGACCAGCTAAGAAGAGAAGGCGATGATACAATAACGGGACAAGCGCGAATGTCGAGATAAGGTCGTCTGGACTGTAGAATAAAAATCAATGAAACAAGCCAAGGAGGCGGTAAAGAACAAACGAGACTCGACCAGGAGTGAAAAAGAATGGAACAGAGGACTTGTAAACAAGACCTCGCTTCAACGAAAGAAAGGAAACGCTTCAAAAGGGAATAGAATCAGTGAAGCCCAGATGAAGCGCACCAAAGGTTGCAAAAGGAAGACGGGCGGAATGATGTGAAGAACAAGAAAGGAAGAGAAGACATGCAGCACTGCCGCACAGCGGGTAAGGAAAGGGAAGGGAAGGGAAGGGAAGGGAAGGGAAGGGGACGGGAGGAGGAAGGGGGAACGAGCGTCCACAGCCAAGTTTGGACGACGAGGTTTTCGTCCATCTCGAGACGAGCTCTGTACCGCGTAAACCCCCGTAAATATTTTTTTTCCCTCCTCGAGGTTTCCAGACCTGGTAGCCCTTGCATCGCGTTGCATCGCCATGAACCGCCCTCTCGACTGTCCCCCTATCCCTCGTGCCTCGTAGCCGTCCAAGTCAACAGGGACCCCGGCCCAGAAATGCAGAGCCGCCAGAAAGTTACGGGAGACTGAAGGAAAGAAATGGGGAATCTCGCGGGATGCGCGGGTGAGGCAAGAGAGACTGAGAGAAAGAGGCGGTGCGGATAGGTTTTGGGCGAGATGAAACGGTTGCGGTTCGAACCGGGCAGCCTCTCCGTCTCAAGATTGGCCGCAGGCCCCCTGCGACGCCTGGACGTGTGACCGGATGGAGGAGAAGACGAGTAAACAATTTAGGTTCGTATGCCAAGCCTTTGAACGATCTGGTTCATTGTTCTTGGTGCGAAGATTTTTTGTTCTCTCCTCTAATTGTCTTTTGTTTTTGAGTTGGTTTCCCATCACGAACAACACGACACGGTATTCGTATTGTAAGTATGGGTTGATGAGTATCTGCCTCGCTACTTAGAAAATACTGTAGCCTATCTTCCGACAACGAGCGATGTAAAGTTTTTTTTTCTCCTCTTCCCTCGTGCTGAAAAAATACAATGCAGACACTGGACGACGCAGTATCGCTGCAGGCTAACTGCAAGATATAGATATGCATGATTGCATGTTCGGCAAAGTTGCTGTCATGCTGCAACGCGCGGCACCGAAAATGCCACAGTTGGCACCACCCGTAGTACCACAAGGAACTACATACTTAGGTAACTACGTACACTAAGTAGAGAATACAAGCAACTTCACTCATACATACACACCCATAACAAATTGGTAGCACGACGCTTCCACACCCTGAATCCGAGGGCGCATTCACAGTTACAACCCCTAACGGACAATACAGTTTCAAATACGCCATTATGGGTTACAAGAACAGTAACACCTACATATAATAACAGATAGACGTTTTATTTAAGGATACAAACACCTGATCCTACTATAACAATATTATGCTTAGATCAGATATACTAGAAGAACACTTAACAGACCTATAAACTACATTTAACTAACTCTATAAATATAATATTAGTATCAGACTAGCTAAAACTTTTATTATATTTCCCAGCACTATAGTTCTTAGTTAATAAGTTAATACTTTTAGGCTATTAATATCTATAGAGAAGTTAGATATACTATAATATATTAAATACCTAGCTATATTATATAACTTAGAAATATTTATTAATTTTGCTAGCTACCTCTAATATAATATCCCTTACTATATATAGATTATAAAACCCTCAGAAATAAAAAAGATAGAGCTTCTTAAATAATATATAAATAAGAAAGGATAATAAATATCAGGTAAGGATTTAGAATAAAGGAAATAGATAGCTATAATTAACCTTAACCTAACTAATAAAGAAAAAAGGGTATTTAATATAGTTTATAGTAAACTTCTCAAATTAACTATAGTTTACTACTTTAACTTATAGAGACTATTATTTATTAATTTTAATATTTCTAGAGCAGGAATTAGTATTATAGTATACTATATTAACCCTATAGCCCTGTTAAAAATCACTAACCCTTTAAGAAATATTAACTCTATACTACTATATATATCTATATAACTTATAACTTACCTATTATATATCTTATTTATAGCTAAGAAGAAGTACTAGCCTATAGAAATAGAAACTTTAAAATTTATATAGGCTTTAAAGAAGACTAAGTATATAGTTATTACTTTATAATATCTAACTATAATTATTATAAACTATATATCTATTCTTAGTTTATAATACTAATTTAATATTACTCTATCTACTATAGCTAGTATAGGTAATAAGAAACTTATCTAAGCAATAAAATATATTAGTTAATTTAAACTTAAGATTCTATATAATCCTGGAAAGTTATATATAGTTCTAGATATATTATTCTAACTACCCGCCTACTCCAGACCAGACAACCCTAAACTATAAGCTAGCAAGCTTAATATTCTGTCTAATAATATAGATAAAAACTAAGCTATATAGGTATAGGCTTAATCTATATTTCTAGCTAATAAAACGCTACCTCTAATAGTATAACTACTATTTATAATATCATATAATAATTATAAAGAAATTAATAATAACCCCACTCTACTAATAACTTAAAATAGTACTAGTATAGTTATACTTAGTATATACCCTATATTTAGAAATAAGCTAATTTAAGGCTATACTACTAATCTAGTCTTTAATTCTATTTTAAAGACTATATAAATAAACCTAAACCTATATAAAAATAATAAAATAGAACTTCTATTTAAGCTTTATAATAGTCTGCTATAGAAAACTATAGCAGAACTACTAGAATAACTCTATATCTCTCAGACTTACCTCCTTAATATCTTTAATATAGTTTATAGCAAAAACTACTTAGAATTTAGCAAACTAGCTAGCTTTCTTATTAGCTACTATATTCTATATATAACTTATTAACTAAAAAAATATCTAGCTAGTTACCTATAATATTCCTCCTATAAGATATAGATATATAAACCCTATAATAGCATATAACTAATTATTCCACTACTATATCCCTACTATATAGTTACTATTAACTTTATTCTCAGACTTCTAGTTACTAAAAATAGCTATAATTATATCTTCTTATTAACTGAGAAGCTTTTTAAAGAAATTAGACTAATACCTAGCAGAAAGATAGATACTATAGAAGTATAAGTAAAGAGGTTAATTAACTATCTCTAGCTATATAACTAGGAGTTATCTAAGATTATTCTTAGTAATAGAGATTTAAAGTTTCTATTATAAATTTAGAAGTATATCTAGAAGCTACTTAGAATAAAACTTCTCTATTCTATAGCTTACTACCTATAAATAGATAGCTAAAGTAAGAGAATAAATTTAATAAGTAAATTAGTATTATATATATATTTTATATCTTTAATCTTACTAGATAAATAGGATAAGAGTTTACTATATATCTAGTTTAAGTTTAATAATTTAAAATCAGTATTAATAGGATTATCTCTTAATAAAGTTATACTTAGCTTCTCACCTAATAATATATCTAACCTAATAACGGGGATAGCTAATAAACTATAAGGACCTCATAGCTGCCTAAAAGTTTATAATATAATAGCTATTATAGTAATAAGAGCAAAATCCCACTATAACTATAAATAACTATCTAAGTTTTTTAATATTAGATAGTAAGTAATACTTTAACTTTATAAAGGCTATAGTATACTATAAGCTATATCTTTAAGTTATAAGTATAAATAATAGTATACTAAACTATATATAATTATAGAGCAAATTAGATATCTTATATACTAATTATAACTACCTCCCTATATATAGATATATAATATTATTTTAATAGACTACCTTAAACCTGCTCTAATTATAGATATTTATAGGTAGAGTCTTCCACACCCTAGACTAATTATACTAATAGATACTCTATAAATAGTAACTATATATTAAATAACTAAGAATAGAAGTATATAATACCTTATTATAATTAATAGGCTTAGTAATAAATATTTATAGTAGATAGCACTTCTATGCTGAATTTTATCTTTTATAGACTATAAAGGCCTATATTAATACCTAGTATAACTATATAGGTATAACTACTAATATTAGATAGATAATTTAGAATATAATACTAGTTAACTTATTTATACCTTCTATAAAGATAACTGATAAATATTTACACCTTCTATAAATATAGACTAGCTATTTTAGTATTTAATCTACTACTATTAAAATAAAATTAATAACTAAACTTTTTTAACCTAATAACTACTATACCTTCTATCTTTTAAATAATAGTTATCTATAATATAACCTATCTAAGCCTTACTATTATTTATTATATATACCTTATACTTCACACCTATTACTATATATAACTATAAGCCCTACTAACTCCCCTTTTATAGATACTAATATAATCTAAGCTTTTAATAATAATAGTAATATTACTAAAACTCTCTAAGTTTATAACTATTAAGATACTACTATATAGACTTAGTAATACTATAATAACTAATATAATTATATTAGCAGCATAAACCCCTTTAACTTAAACCTAACTAAACCTATCTAGACTAAACTCTTTATACTTATCACTTTTCTCACAGGGAATAAGTATGCTAGCACCTATTACTATCCTAATAAGTTTAGCACTTAGAATTAGACAGCTAAAGATAATAATAAGCAGTTAAATTATATAATTAAGATATATATTAACTATATAGCCCTATATCTAACCTGCTATTACCTATATAGTTTACTCTAAGGTATTCTTATTCTATAACTTAGCTATATTATAAATCCTAACCTAGATTAACTAGCTTCTATCTAAGAATTAATTAATAATCTATACCTATAAGTCTTATATGCTTACTAGCTAGTTATATTAGCCCTAAACTATCTCTTCTAGAAAGTCTATAACTAGTACTATATAATAGCTCTAGATAATAAAATAATATTTAAGTTTCTATAAAATAACTTTAATATTAAATAAGATAATCTAGAAAGATATTACTACTTAACTTACTATAAATAGTTTAATTATATAGAATAGACCTATCTATACTTTAATTTTAGCCTCCTAATAGACTATAATAGCAAATATCTAGATAACTTTAATAATAATAAATCCTAGTAAAAGCTTAATACTAAGACTACCTACTAAAGAAATAAAGGTAAGAGAAAAGCAGTTCTGCTAGTTTATTACTATATAGAGCCTAATAAGGATAATAATAGAAAACTTACTAAATAGATTGCCTTAGTAATCTAAGTATCTAAATAAATTATAAAAGTTAGATAATTATCTATAGCCTAAACTATAACTAATAACTAATTATCTATAACCTAGACTATAACTAACTATACTAGTTAATCTATATCTATATTTACTTATTCTGCTAAAACTATAACTAGCTAGAAAAGGAAGTATAAGACTGCTACTAAGATTATATCTAATAAAAGAAGAAGCATTACTAAAAGATTAAAACTTAATTAATTACCTATACTATAACTATATAATAAAGTTCTAGACTACTAGAAATAGAAACTATATAATAGCTCTAAGTTTAGATTCCTCTCTTAAAAGACTTATATACTATCACTTAAGTATCTAGAAGTAATCTAGAAGGCTTTTAATATAGTTAATAATAATTCTTATAATTTTATACTAGTAGATAATAATAAGCTTAAATTACTTAATAATATTAATAAGGATTAGAGCAAAAATATTAATAAGTTAGATTAATTAGCTTACCCTATAGTTAGAGTAGTAAAGAGAGGTAATAGATCTCTAGTTAAGATTTTAGCTATAGCTACTATATACTACTATAATATCCTAGCATAGTTCTAGAAGAATAATAAAGACTATATTAGAGTAGTTTTTAATCTTAGCTACTATATAACCTAATACTAGACTATACTTACTAATATCTAATTTAGAATATTAGCTATAGTAGTAGATATCCTAATTAAGGATAATAATTAACCCACTCACTATAATAAGGATTATAACTATTACTAAGAGAAAATAACTATAAGTACTAATAGTTATATCTAAGAGCTAAACCCTAGAAAATATAAATACTATATAATATATATATATAATAATAAATATTCTAATTAGGAAACCTAAATAACTATAGTTAACTATATAGAAATAGTTAACTCCAAAGTTATAGTTAATTAGCTAACCTAAATAACTACTATTAACTATATTAATATAATCTACCCCAAAATTATATTTAATTAGCTAACCCAGACTACTATAGTTAACTATATCTATATAATTAACCCTATTATAGTTAATTATAATACTATAATTAGCTATAATAATATAGATATCTAAGATATTATTATATAAGATATATAAGATCAGACTAATAACATAGATTAACTTTTTAAACTATTCCTATTACTAAGTTATAGCAGATTCTATTAGGTATCTATATCCTCTAATATAGTAATATAGGCTGCTATCTTTATAAGAGAAGAATAAGATCTTTATAAGAGAGAAATAAGAAAAAACACTATACTATACTATAAAGTATAGAGAGAAGTTTTATATTAGATCTAGTTTATATAGTTTTATTTATTAACTTGCTTTTTTATTTTACTATAATCCACTATAAGAGCATAGTGCTCTTAGCTTATAGGGGGGGATACTGCTATAGTTAGCACTACCTATAGTACTATAAGGAACTATATACTTAGGTAACTATATACACTAAGTAGAGAATACAAGCAACTTCACTCATATATACACACCTATAACAGAAAACCCCTGAAGATACTGGCCCGTGCGTCTGGTCCACCTGTGGCTCTCGTCAAATCCAGCCAATCGATTGGCTTTTGGCTAGTGGGGAACCGCTGCGTTACTATTTTCGTTCCCGGTCGCTGCTCAGTCCGAACACACACCTCAGATTCCCACACCACCACCAATTTCAAGACTTCAGTGACGTCTGCGCCTCAACCGGCGCCGGCCACATCCTCGTGGATATTCTCAAAAGGTTGCGAGCATTGCGCTAGAATCTCAAATATCCAACGTCTCCGGGCCATACATGGTTCAATTGCTGATCGACCGAGGCGAAGCTAAAAAAACAATCCCGAAAGCATATGAGTGCCGCGGACCGGGGCGTACCTGTCCCGCTCTCACGTGGAGTGACACTGTGATCGTCACCTCACAAGTCGTAATCCCCGGGTACCCATTGCTAATCTGCTGTATCAAGCTTTCACGGTTCTTGTTGCACCCGGCTTAGTTTTATGGGTTAGCTGTTTCGATGAGTTAGTTGTTGGCGTCCATGACTTGGACAGGAAGCACCACGCAAAGACAAGCTCACCTGCATAGAGGGCAACTATCTGTACGGTATCGTAATATTACGCGGCAGTGTTGTATGGATCGGCAAGCTGCCCGTTTCGCAGGCGGTCCCAATCATGTCTCGCTGTTGTGGTTCCGAATACGACCCCGTGCTTCTTCCGCTGTTGTGAGAGGAACCCATGCGGACCGAACAGTATCAGTATCGGGAAGACGGCGAATGCAACCTTTGCAAGCGAACGGACTTTGGATTTTCCAGCTGGTCGCCACACATCTTTGATTGAAATTGAAACATACGGCAGATTACGTGCATTTTATCTTCAACGAGTGCTACGTGCTAACCCTGGCTCTATCACACCATGATCTACAGCCCAGAACGGTTGACGATCTGGACAGTATCTTACCTCCGCCCGCGTATCACGCGAGCGCTTTTGGATATATGGTCAGGTCTACATTGACCTCAACGTCAACCGGGTGAGACAGTTCTAACTCCTATTAAGACATAGCGACCGTCTCGAGGTATTGGACGGTCAATAGACGGATACACGTCTGCCCAGCGCGTCACTCGATCTCTCTTCTGACCTGCAGGCGGACAATCACGTCAGAACATGCGCCAAAGTACTTGAAAAATAAACAAAGCTTCCATAAAAAATATCGTCCCATTTCGGACAGACAATTAGTCTCTACGTATCTCATAGCATCTATCGGCTTCTAAGCCATGGTATAAGCTAATATCATGCTCGTCCGTTTCTCATTTCATTCATTCGCGCGTATAATTCATTCCCATTTTTCCCATTCACGTAGCAGTTTCTTGCTTTCTTCCCTCGCCCCGAGGGAATTTTCCTGTTCCAATTTGGACAGTTGCTTGTACGTGTCCATGAACATTTTTTGCCGTTCCGTGACCTTGCTCTCCAGGTAGCTCACATCGTTGCGGCGGCATGCCTTGTCAAAGACAGCTCTCATCCGGGTCGAGTACAGCTGGCATGTCGCATCCTCTAGACGCTGAGGTTTTACATAAAAGTTCCGGGCAGTGGCGTTGCCATCTTTCAGTTGAGGTGCAACCACCTCGTCAAAACAATCGCCACAAACGGTGAAATGTGGAACGTATTGCATGACATGCCAGTTCTGGTCAAAAACCGGATTGTCCTTGCGGCACTCGGTGTAGACCGAAAGGCTCTCGATATCCTTGACAAGCTTGGCGACGTTGGGCGCCTGTGCCGTGGCAAGTGCGATATCAGACGTGGTCTCGAGAGCATCAAAGTACATCACGAAACGCTTCCGATCGGGGTTGAAGTGCATTGCACAAGTGCCCCTGGTCGGCTGCGCTGTTGGGTGTAGGGTAACGAAGATGCCCGTCAAGTTGGGCAAAAGTCCCTCGACAATTTTGGCGCATTCATGACAGACAGTAAAGTCCGGCATAGTAGTTTGGGTGTATGGATTCCTGAGCGAGTACCAGACACGAGTGACACGACGATCGCCAGGGCAAGGCTGACTACTGCTGGTGACCTTGCTGACAACATTAGCAACCTGGTAGAACAGGCGCAAGTCTGAGTACCGATTCTTCAATGTCAAAAGCCAGGCAATGTGATACCAGCCACACGAGCCGAAATCACATGCAATCGGCTTGTCCATGGGCCGGAAGAGTATGGGCATGAAGTCGTGACGGAACTCAGTGTTCAAGAATACACCGTTGTAACAGTCAGGGCAAATGTTGAAGTTGTCGCATCTTGGCAGACTAAGCCAATCTGCGTAACCAACAACACCATTCTTCCGAGGACATTCTGGGAAATCAGACACCCCTCCTCGGTCTGCATCATGCGAGTATCGTCGATAGCTGCCCCTTGTTCCATCCGCCGCGAGAGCACTCTTCGAAGGGTCAAACTTCGCTGGCGCCCAGGCCTCTGTTTGAGAAACTGTCGGGGCGGGTTGCGTAACAGGTCTTCTTTCAGGCGATCTTCTCTTTTCGTTCGGACTTCGCGGTCCCGCGGGAACAGGCATTGATGGCATGACCGCTGGCATCACAATTGTGTTATTAAACGTCGATGCACGAGACCGCGAACGTGCTCTTGAGGCGGGCTCCGGCTCTCGAATGTTGAGTCGGCTCGTGTTCGTCAATAGATCGTCATCCTCCGGGTAAGGGGTAGTTTTCTCTCTCACGTCTCCACTATCTCTTGGATCCTTGACGATGGGGAACGTTTGCGAGGAGCGTGGCGGAGGAGGAAGATCGTTTGCAAAAGACTTCGTAGATGTTCGCGGAGTTGGCATAACTTCCTCAGGTGGCGCCCGGGACCTAGATCTGGCAGACTGCGAGGGTTTAACTTGCTCAGGACTCAGCAGGACATCTCTGCCTTCTTGTGTCACAAATGACCTTCTCCTGCGAGCATTGGCTGTCCGCGGTGCGTGGGAATAATCACTGCTGCTAGAGCCACTGTCGTCTCGTCGACGAGGCGAATCGCGCTTGTAAGTCGGTGTACGTTTCGATTGGCGCTCGCGATCGTGATCACGCTCCCGCCGCTCGTACGGTGGAGAGGGGTCTTTCTTCTCTGGTCGTTCGCCACGTGGAGCTACTCGCTCACGCCGATAACGCGGAGACTCGTCAAGCGTGTCGAACCTGTCCCCAGACGATTGCCTGGGCTCCTTCGCAGAATCCACGTTTGTGTTCGAGCGCCGAGCTGGCGGAGGGTTCGACGAAGTCTGCCTCGTATAGTTGTCGTCGAATCTTCTTTGGTCGGCGAGATTCGAGTGGCTTCTCTGAGGGCGTGGCGCACCATTCCGACTACCCTTAGAATAGTCGTAGTAGGCTTTCTCACGGCCACCAGTCGCATGCTTAATCACCTGAGGCGAAAGTAGCGTCTCATTAGGCTGTCGTTTGTCGGGTTGCGGAGCAAAATAATCGACTGGCTTTTGCTCAACATGAGTAGCTGACTTTATTCGGTCATGTCTCCCTGTACGAGACTCTTCTGCCCTGACATCTGTCTCGATACGAGGGAGATCTTGCCTGCTCTTCTTCCTGTCCAGCTCCGGTCGTTTGAAACGGTCCAGATCATCGGGTCGAGGCGAATGGTATTTTCTTCCGGTGTTCGCTGTGTAGTCACCGTTCACGCCGGTCTTGGAGGAACGTGAGCTGTCGGAAGAACGTGATTTGGCATCATCAGACGAGTCCCCGTCTCCCTTTTCGCTAGATGACTTTGGCACGATGACGAATCGACGTTCGGGGTTGTGTTCGTGTACTTCCATAATTATAGGGTTCTGTTCAGTGTCACCCCGCGACGGGGGCTCATCGTCGGACGGAGCCACGACGCTGCCATGTTCTTTGAGGAGAGAATCGGTCTCATCTTCGACGATGGGCCTGGGAGGATAGTTTCTGCGGCGGAAAGTTCTTGACGGGGCATCAAAAGTTCGAGGAACCTGAGGATCCGGGTTATAGTTGGTGCGAGTGACGATGGTGGTGTGGGGTGGAACGGCTGGAGGTTCCGAACTAGATCTGTGATTTGGATTAAGATACTGGTTTGCGGTGTTGGGCGGGGAATTTGGGAATGGCGCTGCTTACGGCTTGGGAGTCTTGGCCCTCGAGGTGGTGAAATAGCCTGTTTGTAGGAGATCTTCAATATTGCGTGGTTCGTTCATGTTTGGTTATCTGCAAGGACCAAGGTAAAAGTCACAGAATCTCAGGAAAATCCCGGGAGATCTGAAGTCATCGTGCGTTTCTCGACTCGGCGAGTGCGGCGGTGTGGAGGTGAGATGTCTCCGTTGGCCGCTCAGCCTTGTGCGACGTTCCGTTTCTTCAGCTTAGATCGGGGCGTTTGCTCACGTGGTACTGGCGGTAATCGTTGCAGCCGTCGCAGCTCAACGCCAATGAATCGAGTCGTGAGTTGCAGTATCGAGTTCGTAGGTAAAGTCAAGGCCCGGTCAAGAACGAGTAAGAGTTGAGGTGTGTTCCGACTGGCCGAGGCGAGGGGGGGAGATCGAGGTTTAGGTATGAGGGGAGGCGGAAGGCACGGCAATCTGGGCAGACAGGCGGGCAATTTTGGGGGGTAGCGAAGCGGCTGGAAGGTCCGGCTGGCTACCTAGATCGAGGCAGGCGCGAGGTGAGATCGCTTACGACAAGCAGGCTCAGGTAAGGTTGTAACTATGGTGGTGTCAGGCGAAGGAGGGGGAAAGGTGGGATTTGGGAAGCGTTGAAGATGCGGCGCAGGCGCAAGTCCTTATTTGAACATGGCCGACAGGGGTTGGTGGAAGAGGAGGGGGAAAGCAGGAGCCCAGGCATGTGTGTGTGTCGCTGCGGTGCCCCTCTATGATGACGGTGTTGCGGCCTTGGGACGCTGGCTGGCTAGGTAGGTGCATTCCTGGAAGGCGGTACCTTGTACCCCTGTAACCAGACCCCACCGCCTGCTGTTCCATTTTTATTTTCCTCTCACCTCTCCGTTGCGGTCTCGTTCTCCACGGCACCACACCACACCCACCAGCTGCCCCGGGCGTTGGTTCATCTCTGTTTTCCGTCGACGGAGCTCCCCGTTGGCGTCGAGAAACACCAGCCAACACCCCGTCAGTGCTTTGGTGCTTTGGTGCTTTCTGGTCACCGAGGTGACGCTGCTCCTAAGACGCAACTCTCTGATGTTGGATGCAAAGTTTAAGGCAGGGTCCCTTTCCTTATCGTTACCTTACACGCCCTGCAGAGACGTTGCTATATGCGAACTCCCTTACGTTTATTATTGTTTTCCCTCCCGTCGACCGACGAATTTCTTGGCCAGCCGACATGCTTAACCAGGAAAACGGCAAGGCATCAGCATCGCCATCTCCACTTGTCGATGCCGGCAACTCACGTACGGGACACATGTCAACGTCGGGACGTATGTCACTGAATCATTAACATAATTGCTCAATATCCAGTGGCGACGTCTCGACACCCAGGGGGGGGAAAAGAGCCCCTTCGCCATTCTCTGCGCCCTCATTAGTCGCTCTCCCCGACCTGCAGCAAAGATGGCCATGCTGGTGCGTCCTGCAGATGGGATGGGGCCCGCCAAAGTCCAACCCTCACGTTCAAGCGCTGTCGGGTCTTCGTACGCCTCTGCGCCCGCGTGAGGTGTGGTCGGTCGTCGTGCATTTTGCATCGGGCCATCTCCACTTTCCCAGCCGGTTCTCTTGTCCGGCTTGGACATTGCATATGCTAGGAACCCGTTTGGGGCAATCGGCATCGTCAATTAATACGTCTCTGGCCTGGATCTGGCCTCACACGGATTGTACCACAACAGCCAGCCTGAAGTATTCCACGTTGCACGGATTGCCTTGACGCGGCCTGATCCGTGCTATTCTGTCCAAACACAACCGTCACCCCGTTGACGATGGTAACGTCTTCCCGTATCCCCCATCGCCGGGCTAAGGGAACCGACGACCCAGAATTGAAGGATTGACGTGTACGAGGATACTAGTACACCAAGAACAAGTTATTGGTCGAGGAAAAACAAGACATCGCGTACAGTTAGTTACAGTGGGCTGGTGACGGCAGGAGCTTGCGCCTTGCGGAGAGCCCGTTTGCCCTAGGCCACATGTCTAACGACCCAGTCGTGGCAAAGGCGAGGCTTAGTCGACGTTGGACGCAGGCCCGGCACTGCGGCATACCTCCAAGATTCCTCGGCCTGCAGGCGGGGGCCGATGTTCCCATTGCGAAGCGGCGACGGTCGGAAAACATTTGGATCATCCCTTGTCTATCGGCACCTCACTCGATCAACCTCGATGCGTTGAAACGGGATCACGGCATCTTCGTCTGCATCTGTCTGTCGACCTTACCATCTCAGGTCGTCGGGCCGTTGGCATTGCACTACCATCACCACTAACCACGCGAGCGAGACATCTCATTTCTTATCCGGGGTCCCTGGCCCCGATCAATGACTGAAAATATGCACCATTCCAGGCTATCTTACGTATACTCTTTGGCGGCCATGTCAGACCTTGACCACTTTACCCCCCCACCTTGGGCACCGCCAGCCGCCGTCCATGATCGGGTCATGCACAGGCTAGCTGCCGCGGGCGATTTTCTAGAATACTTCATAGTCTCCGACATGTTAGAGCTGCAACTATCTACGCCAGTTCGTCATTCGAAGTTCCCTTCAACACCCCCTCTACAGATGATCTGCACGGTTGAAAAAGCGGTGGGAAACAATTGCAACATCTCTCACGCCACAACTCCTTATGTCCATTGTCACAGGAAACTCAGCTTGTAACGCCGTCAATGCAATCAGCCAGTTTTCGCTCTAGTCAATTTCGCCCAACCCAATCTCGCCCAACCCAATCACGGCGGCCCGTGTGCGAAGTCATCCCAACCTTAGAGTACCGCTTCCCGGCTAGTACGCTGTTACTTCTGTACTAAGCCATTGTCTGTCATCCAAAGAAAATTCTTTGGTATCACAAAATGATGCCGCCTGTCTGGTTCGATTAAGCAGTTAAGCCTGACATGGACTCTTCCGTCGCCCAACGTTCCACAGACTTCATGTAGCTCTTTATTCTGGATTTCGGTTGAAATGTTGATGGCATCGGCACCTGTACGCCGGAGTTTGGCGGAACGCGCCCATTAAGACGACGCGCAGCATCCATCGAGGAGCCAGACATTGTAAGAGCCCTCAAGCGCCATGGTCACATACCGTCGTCTGAAAACACCCCGCGCTTGGAAATTGAGAAGTACGAGCTTTGGGCAATGCTCACAAAGGAGTTTCTGGCTAAGAAGAAGATAAGCCGCGTGTGCTGCGCTACCTCGACAAGAGACAAGCAGCCGGGCAAGGCCTTATCTGTTCTCCGTGCGGGTGAAGCCTTGGAACCCGAACCTAAGAGTGAAGAAACCCACACCGAACAAGGAGACTAAGAACATAGCCGCGCCCTGCAGAGGATCAGAAATTACTCCTCGGACCACCAGCAAACCACTGATAGCACTGAAAATGACGGGGTTGATCAGCCAAGTACTATACTCGGCGCCCTTCACTGTTGGAGCCCGCGTGTCTCTCTGCCGGAGGATAATGAGTCCCACCGCAGACGAGAAAAAGATCATGTACGCCGCCAGACCTGCATCATGTCAGTTCAACATTCGACGGCTACTCGGCGTCTCACGTCTTACCAATGAAGGTGACCAGGCCGTTGAAGCTTCCTACGACGACATAGACTATCGAAAACGCGCAATTCAGCAATAGAGGAAAGCTGTTTCTCCCGTCAGCCACCGCAAAAAGGCCACAGCCCGTCATACTCACACTGGCACGTTCCTCCGCCAACGTCGATTTTGTGTCCCTGTCACGAAGGCTCTTATCGGCCCTCTGAGAAGCTTGGGCAAAGCAGAAAGCTGCTCGTCGACGTAGCCAGCCTCATCCTTCTCATGGCCGCAGTGCAGGTTGGCCAAAAATGCAGGAAAGTACCCTCTTTGGCTCGCAACGACAATCAGCTTAGCCGTGGCAAAGACGTTTGAGTTCAGGGCGCCCATAGCCGAAATGGACACTATCACGCTGAAGAGAAGCCCGGCCCAGCTACCAAGAACACGATTCGCGAACTCCTGCTCTGGATTCAGTAACTGGGTCAATCACGCCGGTTTAGACGGGAATGCAAATCTTACCACTGCCACAGTACTGCTTGTTTGCATGACGCTCATAGGTAAGCAGATATACAGAGCGGCGTTCATCAGCATGAAGCCAATGATTACTACGAACATTGAGCCGTTGACCACTATAGGCAGATCTCGCCTTGGATTCTTCATGTCTCCCAACACAAAACCGACCTATGGAACCTTCAGAATCGTCTCCATCGCATCCCAAGACGGGGTCAATTCTCACCATTTCCCAGCCGGCATAACACCACAGAGCCCCAAAAGTGGCCGTTCCAAAGTTCCCCAGCCACTCCCACAGACCAACTTCACGCTGGTCAGGGCGCTGTCCGAACCAGCCGTATTCAGACGACGGGACCCCTTCTCCGTGACCGAACGCCCAGACGCCGCAGCCCAGGATGATGATGGTAGCAAGCGCAGCCATCTTCAGAAACAGGAACAAGTTAGCCGCCTTCGCGCCCGCCGTAGCGCCCATGCAATTGATGAGCGTCATTGTGACAATGCACCCGGCCGATACCAGCTTCGACAGCCAGGGCTCTGGAGGCTGGTTGTCCGGCACGAACGCTTCGGTGAGGTAGTCGGCGAAAATAGTAGCAATCATCGAGTTCGCCGCCGGCTTGATAATGATGCACCACACCCACGTGAACAGGAACCCGGCGAACTCGCCGTAGCATGCCCGGAGGTACGCCTGAATACCCCCATTATTGGGTATCCTCAACCCCAGCTCGATAAAAGACGCCGCGCCCGTCCACACGAGCAGCCCGCCAAAGAGCCAGGCCAGCAGGCCGTAGCCCGGCGCCGAGACGAATTGGCTGATCTGCGAGGGCACGCTGAAGATGCCCGAGCCGATTTGTAGGCTGATTACGATGGCCAAGCCGTTGACCAGGGTCAGCTTCCGTGCGGTCGCGGGGTGCTGCTCGTGACGTTGGTCATCGCGGGAGGCGGCGCTAGCTGGCCGTTGGAGAAACGGCGAGGTCTCGTCGGTGCGGAGGAGGTCCGCCATTCGGAGCTAGAAGACGGCGCCCCGAGCTGAAAGTGCAGGACTTACACACCGGCTCTGTGGGAGAGTAACCAACAAAATTCTGATGGAGTTATCGCAAGTCACTGGTTATCGACATGTGAGCAGCCATGAGCACTCGCTGCATATATAGTCTCGGGATAAGGAGGCTCGGATGCCGACTTTGAGAAGGTCGATTGCGATAGTAGCTTATCTCCCAGGCCTCTGGGGCCATTTTGGGGGCGTTGACAGGGATGTCTTTACCCCCCTGATAGCTGCGATAACGTAGGCGATTCGCTGTGGTGTTTTTCTGGACTGAGTTGATGCCGTTGAGCGCATTGTTAACTGCTGCAGCTGCCGTTAGAGGAGAGCCGTTTTCTTGCTCCGCCTCACAAACAGACAGACCTTGTTGAAGTGGTTACAAACGAAGGAAAAGCTCTGAACATGAAAAACTCTAGCTACGATAAGCTTGATAGGCTGCGTAATGGCCTTGACTTCCAACAACTAATGATTCCGAACATTCGCCCTGATGGTCTAGCGGTATGATTCTCCCTTAGGGTTGTCTGTGACAATTCGCATTGGGAGAGGTCCCAGGTTCGATCCCTGGTTAGGGCCTATTTCTTTTGCCAATTCACACAACTTTGGAGATCGGCTGTAAAGCTGTTTGCACCTATCCAGCACCATTATGATAGCTTCTTTGCGAATTTCTTTATTAGTATGTTTAAGGTATGATAACGAGTACAGCTATTAAAATAACCACCCAAAAGGGACGCACGCTGATTGGCGCGTCCGACTTACATCGAGCACCAAAGCAACTCAACTGGACGTTGTCCAGAATTGCTCCCGATGATTTATTTTACTTCTGCCGTCTCATCGGGAATATTACGTACATTCGACCGGAGGACTTACGCTCCAACTCTCGCTCGCATGTCGTTCCCTGTACCACGCCCGATGATTGACGACGGTCTCGAACTCTGCGGACCTACCTGCTTGTCAATGGTCGCGTCTCGCAGCAGGTATAAATGCCAGGCCTCTCCCACCGTTTCCAAAACCGTTGTCTTATAGTGAGTGAAGCAAGTCAACATCATTCTCTAGGGTCCGCCCATCCGGCACTCAGTCTCGACGACGCCGGCTATTGTAAGATCAGACGAACCCAGAGAATCCCTTGCCAGTCAAGGAAAGTGCCACTTCGACAAACGGCGCTCAAGACCCTTTCCTCACGTCTCCAAAACCCGGGTTAAGCCAGCGGACCATTGGGTAATGAACTGTCACCAGCGCACACGAGATCATGTAGCCACTTCACAACTCCGACCGGGACCCTCGTTCGCTGCGTGAGTTCGGGCCTCACTTGCCCCAAGAGGGTGTAGCCGACATCATAAATCGGCACCGACGCTCGTTTTTCACAAACTGTTGATTTCTTGTGTGCGGATTAATCGCGATGTGTGGTTGAGAACGGAGGTTGGTAGAAGGTGTCATGCGGGGAGTTTTGGACTGTGCTACTGAGAAGTATTACAATGGAGTTTATTGTGATACGACAAACGTCACGAAGAAAAACGATGAGAAAAACGATGAGAAAAACAAGGAGAGAGGAGTACATTCCCGGCGATGAGCACTTGCCGCTGGACTCAGATGTGTCGGATTTTCTATTGGTTGAACACAATAAGGTTGCTTGGGGGGAATTGATTTTGGCGGAAACTCCGTGCTTGTGGACATGGTATTAATGAGGTGGTGCGTCGGAGCGTACGGTTTGTTGTGTTCAGTAATGTTGCATGTTGTATTTAAATACAAACTATCCGGTTTGGCCTCTGGCGGAATCAGCTTGCGACGATACTATCAACGTGAACCACTATGATAGGGCAAAGAGGTGCCTGGCAGAAGCCCATATGAGACAGACGACGCCAGCGGGTGGATAGGCATGGTCAATGGTACGGGGAAAACCTGAACCATCCGGTTGGTTATCGTCGTCATTCGGAATTTGCATAAATGTGCTTTTCCGTGTCCTATCCTATTCACAAAACTGATTCTCACATATCTTGGTAGTTAGGTTCCGAGCCAAGAACTGTATCTCGCACGACTTCCAGAGGGGATCCTACGTGTTCTCTCTGGTTGCTGGTCTGCACAGAAGGAAACCATTGGCCATAAAAGTTTGGCGACCCCAGTTTGAGCCGGCCTGGCCCGAACAACGGCACGTGTTAGCACTTAGCATGAAACTGAATGGCTACTGACAGGACTGGGGCTTGGGAGAGACAACGTTGGAAAAGTCTGGCGGGTTGTGGGTGTTCTGATAACTGATGCAGCTTGGATGTAGGCCGGGTATTCCGGTACAACTGAATTGCTTCATCATGCTTATAACTTCTGCGCAGGGGCTACGTCTTTCCCAAATACCGAGCTCCGAAATGGAGCGGTTGACCAGATGTAATTGGTGGTGTTCGGCTGTGCGGTGGTGAATGTCTGCTGTCAGAAGCTTTGACTCAGAAACTATCATGCATGAGGGAAGGCCTTGTTGCGGCAGTAGTATCTCGACGTAGGCAGTCTGTTTGGTCTCCTCTGTGTGGTCTTGTGTCCAGGCTGCTGAAGAACCTATTAGGCGGTGTAAGACTGGGTCTTATGCAGTTGGCGATTCAACAGAAGGAGAAGTTGTTCAGTGCCAACGAAGATAGTTTGCTGGTACACTTGATAACGTGAAAAGACTTTTGGTGATCATCCATATGGCAACCGGATTGATGAGAGGTCGATCCTCCAAGCGCAAATAGGTGACAACAACCATTCCTTTGGACATAAATAGCTCCTGCTTGACGCAGCCAGCCATTTCCCCATGATTCCCAAAGTCTCGGATCAGGATGCTGCGACATAGCGAGCTCGTCGCTCACAGCCCCATCGGCGGGACAAGCAAGGTAGGCGAATCCGGGGGAAGGCCGGTGCACGGTGCCCGAAGAAGCAGCCGGTTGGCCGACGTGGGGCCACCGTCCCGGAAGAAAATTGCCAGCACTGTGAGAGCACGTGACCAGAACCAAGCCCGGGCTCGAATTCGCTAACAGCCGGTACGTACCTTAGGGTCTCCGCCCACCAAACGTGCGCGAGAGAGAAAAAATCACACAGAAATTTATCGCGACCGCAGAAAGTGCCAAACTTCAACCCCGTCACTAACCCAGCAGCACAGAAGCCCACCGTTGACCTAGGTACGTCCGATTCTTTTCCCCCTTCGTCATTTACCTTAGCAGCAAGGCGTCCCGGCAAGAAAAATTTGTACCCTTTTCACTCCTCTTCTTTCCACTCTTGTCCTTTTCTCAAAACTAATCAGTCCATTCTCGTCGATTTTGTAGGGTCAATCAACGATCAGATACAATGGCTTCGAGACCTACCGTCACCATCATCGGCAAGGATGGCAAGTCCTCCGGCAACACCCACACTCTGCCGGCCGTCTTCCTGAGCCCTATCCGTCCCGATATCGTCCAGGAGGTTCACAAGGGCATGGCCAAGAACAAGCGCCAGCCCTACTCCGTCAGCGAGAAGGCCGGTCACCAGACCTCTGCCGAGTCTTGGGGAACTGGTCAGTCGAAATTCCACCCGTGCCGAACATTGGGAGTGCGCAGAATCTGCTTGGAAGTGGAGGGAAGGGATTGAGGGAAAGCGGAAGCGAGGTACCTCGGGCAGGAATTGGGAATCGGGAGTCGATCATCGCTGCTGGAACGAACAAAACCTGCCCGAGGGAACGAGCCGAAAGTTTTTCACGCCCTCCGCCCTGCGACATGAGAGAATTGGAGGCACTGCCAAGAGGACCGGAAGGGAAAGAGAACACCCAATGCTGACGGAAAATCATTACAGGTCGTGCTGTTGCCCGTATCCCCCGTGTCTCCGGTGGTGGTACTCACCGTGCCGGTCAGGCCGCCTTCGGTAACATGTGCCGTTCCGGTCGCATGTTCGCTCCCACCAAGACCTGGCGCAAGTGGCACGTCAAGGTCAGCCAGGGCCAGAAGTGAGTTTTTTCTTCGTCCTGTCCCCACACCGCGGGGCGGCAAAACGACATCATGACAGAGGTCCTAACATTCGAAACCTTGCAGGCGTTACGCTACCGTCTCTGCCATCGCCGCCTCCGGCGTTGCCCCTCTCCTCCAGGCTCGCGGCCACCAGGTCTCCAACGTCCCCGAGGTCCCCCTGGTCGTCGACTCCGCTCTCTTCGAGAACGCCGCCATCGCCCGCACCGCCTCCGCTGTCGCTCTCCTGAAGACTGTCGGTGCCTCCGACGACGTCGAGAAGGTCAAGGGCTCCAAGAAGCTCCGCGCCGGTAAGGGTAAGCTCCGTGGCCGCCGTCACCGCCAGCGCCGCGGTCCCCTGGTCATCTACGACCCCGAGGTCGACGGCAAGGAGCTCGTCACTGCCTTCCGCAACGTCCCCGGCGTCGAGACCTCCCCCGTCACCTCCCTCAACCTCCTCCAGCTCGCCCCCGGCGGCCACCTCGGACGCTTCATCGTCTGGACCTCCGCCGCCTTCAAGAGCCTCGACACCATCTACGGCACCACCACCACCCCTTCCGCCCTCAAGAAGGACTTCCTGCTGCCCTCCAACATCGTCAGCCAGGCCGACCTCGCCCGTATCATCAACAGCTCCGAGACCCAGTCCGCTCTCCGCGAGCCCAAGGGCTACGCTCTGACCCGCCGCTCCGCGGTCCAGAAGAAGAACCCCCTCAAGAACAAGCAGGTCATGCTCCGCCTCAACCCCTACGCCTCGGTATTCGGCAAGAAGGCTGCCGAGAAGAAGTAAAAAAGTCTTTTTATTTCTCTCTCGCGCGGGGTTTCTGACGACGAACGTGTTGACCGGGTGGTGGAACGGAGGTTTCTGAAACAAGGATCGGGGCTACATTTTAGCATGGTTTGTGCTTGAGGCGTAATGGCAACTAGGAAATGTTGACCTCAATTCATCAATGGACAAATGATTCCCTTGAAAAAAGGACAAACAAAAAGTTGGGTCTTCTCTCGCCCTAGATCGTGAAGGCTCAATTCCACGTGATTATGACTTTTCTTTCTCTCTTGCTTTTGTACATGTCAGGTTTACGTAGTGACCACCAGGTAGCTACCAAAAGTTCTCAAATTTCTTCTATTCGTCTGCTTTCTATGGCCAAGTGACATTGCATTTAGCCCGTTATGTGTATGTCGAAACTACAAACTGCTCAGGTCATCAAAATCGTTACCAAAAATACCTCCTCTTAACATCCCATCCAGGTGCCAAGGTTCCCTAGTCCCTCAACCGGGTCATCCTGGAGAGAAACCATATCTCCAATCAACTCCTCAATCTCTTCCACCCTCTTAATCCGCCAGAACCTCTGAATCGCCTCCGCAAGCCTCTCGGAGCAGGCGTCGACGTTCTCCTCCGTCTCAGCCGCGAAGCAGAGCCGGAAATACGCCCAGCCCCGCTCGGCACGGATGCCCGGCGTGGCGCTGAACATCATGCCGGGGCTGACCAGCACGCGGTACGGCTTCTGCGTTGCGAAGATCATGAGCGCCATCGACAGCTTCTCGCCGTCGACCAGCGGCACGATCGAGCCCCCGCGCGCCATCCACAGGGGGTGCGTCTCGAAGCGCATGCGCAGCCAGATGAACATGCCGCCGCGCGGCCAGTCAAAGTCGTACAGCCGCGTCTTGCTGACGACGCCCCACTCGGCGTCCTCGGCGCTGCGCGGCGTCGACTGCTTCAGCTGCGCGGCGCCGTTGTCGAGGATCGAGGACATGCGGTTCATGCGGCGCTCGTAGACCCCGCGGAGACCCTCGAGCCAGCGCACCCAGCCGTCCATCTTCCACCCCTCGAACGTCTGCTTTTGGCGGGAGGTGAGGGCGGCGAAGGCGGATCTCACGGCCGGGGGCTGTTCGCCCATGACCAGCTCTGCGACGGTGGACTGTACGAATCCTGAGGGTTGTTGGGTGGTGACCTCGGTGATTCTATGGACGCATGTCAGTGTGTTTGCCGTTTGATCGTTACGCATGGAAGAAGCTCACCGCAGCAGACGCTCGATGATAGCCGGTTGGGCGGTGATCCATCCCAACCGACACCCGGGAGCAATGGTCTTGGAGAAGGTGTCGAGACGAATGACTCTGCCGTCAACGTCGATGCTGAGGAATGACGGTGTCAACGAGTCCAGGAATTGGTACCCGGAAGACTTGGCCGGCTTGTACGTCGACTGAATAGCCTCCGGCGGCGGCAGACCGCGGTGCTTCGCCTCGTCCTGGGCCGCAGATGGGTACTGCAGATACCAATACGGGTCATCCTCGACGATGATGACATCGTACTTGCTGCAAATCTCATAAATCTCCTTCCGGCGCTCGACGGGCAGAACGCCACTGGTCGGGTTGTGTCCCATCCTGAACCACACGCTCATTAGCACAAACACATCCACACACGCACACACACACGCACCCTCCCTGTCTCACTCAAGTAAAAAAAATACTCACGTCACAGTATACATGAAATGCGGCCTCCGCCCATTCGCCTCATCCCAACCCGCCAACAACTCATCCAACCCGCCCGGGCCGTACGCGATCATGCCGACCTGATCCATCTCCACCGGCGCGACCTGCACGCCGCGAGGCAGCGCCTGCGTCAGGACCTGGCTGTACACGAAGACCTCGCACAACATGGCCTGGCGGTCCCTCGCGTCGTTCTTGGCCGGGCTCCAGGGGTTGGTCAGCAGCTCCAGCGTCTTGGAGAAGCCGTCCGTCGACCCGCAGCTGAGGATCACCTCGGGCCCGCCGAGGTACGGCACGTTGGGGTGCAGGTGCTCCCGCGTGAACTGCCGCACGAAGGACCGCAGCGGCGGGTATCCCTCGGCGGTGCCGTACTGCAGCGCCGTGGCGACGTCGATGCGCCGGAGGGGGTCGCGGTCGGCGTCGGTGCCGGGGACGGTGACGTGCCGCGCCGCTTTGACGTCTTTTTCGGCGTTTTTTTGGTGGACATTCTTGTTGCCGCTCCGGATGTCCGGCAGGCCGTTGGGTGCGCTGAAGGTGGTGGTGGTCTCGTCGGGGATCGGGGACGGTTCCCAGCGCTCGGGCTTCGCGGCCTGGGCTTCGAGGGTGTCGAACGGGAACAAGCTCGAATGTGGGAGACCTGATTTGTTCCAAATGGAAATTCCGATTGGTTAGCGACTCGTGTTCCTGGGGTTCATGTTCCGTAATCGGTTCTTGACATTTTGGAGGGGGGATTGGCGGCGGCGCAGAGGTGGTGCGTGACGCAGAGCACGCAACGTAAGGTGTGTATCACGGCATGTATTGCGGCATTCCTTCTCGCACTTGCACGACATGTTGATTTCGATGGATGCCGTGCAACCAGCGAGACGTCGACGCCTCAATTGAATACTTGACAAGAAGGACAAATCGTTCATTCACATAGACTCAACAAACACTCACCTCCAGCAAGTTGCCCAATACCCGGAATCTGGAAATACTTGTAATACTCCTTCATCTGGCTGGGCTCTCTCTGTTTAGTGACCTCAGAGTAATGGTGCTCCAAGTTGAGAGGAGGTCTCTTGTCCATTGCGGCGGCAGACATGTTTGGCGGCGGCGGCGGACGATAAGGCTTGAACGGTAGGGTTGTCGTCGGTTGCATCGGCGGCATTGGGGGTGATGAGTTGATCGCGTGTCCCCCGATAGGAAGGGCCGGCCGTCTTTGCTTCGTTTGCGCAGGCCAAGGATGAGACCCCAAACAGCTTTCGAGATTCTCACGACACGAAGAGAACGCGAGTCGATCTAGAGATAAGAATGCGGAGTGTAGGGAACAGAGGAAAAGATACCAAAAACGAAAGAGAGTAGAGAAAGGGTCCCATCCAACCCCCGTCGAACCCCGGGATTACAAATCGTCATCCATCTCGAGAACAGAGTGCCCCGATAAGGAAGCTCCAGCTTGGGCTCCGCCGAGTGGCCGTTGATAAGGGCGTTCGGCGTTTTGACCGGGGGTTGTGGTGGGCAAGCGGTTTGTACGGTGACAGGGATATCGGCTGTGGGAGACCGAACCAGTCAAGTCTGAACTAGCGAGTCCGGATTGTCACCGAATCCCTGGTGTTGGGGCCAGTCTGCATCACCGACTTGGCCTCTCGATCTGACTGGCCAGGTGGACCCTACTTTTGGCGTCTCGGCAGCCTCAACGAAGGTTCAGATCATCTAGAACTCAAAGCACTTAAAACGCCGCCTATGAAATTTTAGAGGTAAATATGGCCTCGGGTCAGGCTTAACTAACAAACAATCTGATTAAAGGAAGCAGCTTATGCCCCAATAAGACTCTGGTGATGTGCCCGGTAGGTAGGCCGTACAAATACATGAGGAATCGTCATCTAAGCTTCATGTTTCCGAGTCCCTTACGCAAAAAATGAACTGGATGCCATTCACCTTGCATCCCATAACGCCATGCTCAAATTGTACAGAAAAACAAAACTGACAAAATCATCATCTGCCACCTTTTCCACCATCAGTTCTCCCTTTTCATGTCAATTGCCACTCTACAGGTATGGCATCCAAAGCGCGTCACACTGGGCCAAGTTCATGGGGTTAACGGCCTTGGCGACCAGGTCGATAACCGTTTGGTTGGCAGGCAAGTTGCCAACGGGACTTTGAGCCAAGCTGACTGCTCGCTTGACCACCGAGTCGCTGTTCAACTGGACGGACTCGCGGAGCTGGTTCTCCGTCATCTGAACAGTCCGGTGCGAGCTCGTAAACCAGAAAATCATCTCGTCGCGCACGAAGAGGGTAAGGGCGTGCTCCAGCTCATACTCGGGCTCTGTGAGGCAGCGGGCGATTGCCATAAGAGCGCAGCTGAAAATGCCCTCCGTTGCGAGCGGTCCCATGAGTGTCTGGAGGTTGGGTGTCAGACGGAAGGGGACCGGCTCAGGGTTATGGAAGAACGGCTTGGCGGCGCTCATGTACGCCATGAGTTCAGAGCCCCAGATGTTGCCGGATCCGCGGGCAATGTTGATCTTTTGCGGGTAGCGGTTGTGCATGTACAGAATGTAGGTCATAAATGTGAGGGCGGCGAGCTGGTAGGAGACTTGTCGGCGGAACAGCCAAAATTCTGTGAAGTCGGGGAAAGCCTTTTGGAAGTACTCCAAGGCCAAGTTGTGAGGAACCCACTTCTCTTGGATAGCGTTAAACACCTCAAGTCGTGCGGTGGCACTTTGCTCGGCGTGCTTGGAGTTCTTGGTATCGAGGACACCGCGAAGCTTCTCCATGGTGAAGAGAACAGGGTCATCCTTGGACATGCCGTGGCGCCGACAATGGTCTTCGTACACGCTCTGGAGGGTGATGTACGAGGTATCCTCTTGAACGATGCGAATGTGAGGCGCCAGAGGAACCATCAAAGGTAAGGTGAACTGGAGGTCGCGGCGACGGCTCTCCTTTCTTCTGCCGAGGGTCTGGTTTAGCTGTCGGAAGAGTTGCAGTATACGCTCTTCGCGGCGGCAATGCCTAGCTGCCGGGTGCTGAACGGCCCAGGAGTGGACGCTTCCGTCGTGGCCGCGCATTTGGATGCGACGGTAAGAAGCGCTGATGGACCTCACCAAGTCCACGTTAGGCAAAAATCGCTCGATACGGATGAAGTCCTGGTTCTTGTCCTTATGCTGCAGGTATTGCCCAGGAATCTCGACATCGTCGAATCTCTGGTAGCGGAACTCTGAGAGGTGCGGCGAGAATTGCTCCAGAGAGACGCGAGTGGTCCTACGATCCAGCTTCTCCTCGAACTTATTACGCCAACGGCGAAGCTTGTGGATGTACTCGTACATCGTCGGCTTGACTTCCACAAAGTCCGATTCGAATGACTTCTTGATATGGGGAGGAAGAATCGTTTCGGCGAAGCGGGTGATGTTGGTCTCTGTGGCAGAAGGCAGCTTGACGTCCTTGGCAAAAGAAGAAGGCATGCGGCTGACGTACGCCAGCGCATCGTTGAGAAGCGCGACGATGAGTCTGTAGGCGTCCTCGTCGGGCGGACACTTGAAGTGCTTCTGAATTTGGTCCACCATAGTCTCCATTGACAGTGCCAGCAGGGGGAAAGCTGTTTTCAAGGCACTCATAATCTCCTCGGTGAGTTCCCATGGAGGCTTCTTCTGGCTGGCGCCTGATTGCTGGTCGGTCTGACCATTGGCGCCGTTGCCTTGAGCAGCAGGAGTTCCGTTGGCATCGTTGCCCTCGGTCTTGACGGCTGCATTTGCATCTCCCCCACTGGCAGTACCGGGTCTCGAGCCAGAGGCGTCAGACTTACCAACGCCGTCTTGCTTGGGTTGTTGAGGTGATGCGCTCGGCTTGCCGTTGGACACCGTCGATTGAGCGCGCTGGCGCGCCTTCTCCTTGGCCTCCTGGTTCTTCTTGATGACCAGCATGTCTTCTCTGTTGGTACGGAGCTGGAAGTACAACGCCTGAGGGTATGATCTGGCGATCTTAACGAGAATCTGGTGTACCCTGGGTGCCTCCTTGTGACCAAGACCGGTGAGAAGTTGGGGAATGAATGTGATCCAGTACCAGACAGGAGTCTCGCCCTTGAAGTCGTCAAAGCCAGCAGCAATGGAACCATTGGCATCGTCGAGACTCAGAAGCCACAAGATACGAGCAATGAGCTTGCGCGACTTAGCGTTCTTGTAGCTTCCGGCGGCTTGCAGGTAGGACGTGAGAGCCTGTCGGGCAGAGTTTATGTCCGACGGGTCCTCCTTGTATTTGCGTTCGTTGAAGTAACCCCACTCAGCCCAGGCCTTGGCTGCGGTGATATCGAAATACAAGGCTGTGCCATAAGCAGAGTCGGCCTCTTCCTTCTGCTTGAGCTTCTCGAGGAACATGCCCTTCAGGGTGTAGAACTCAGCTTTCTGCGGCGGGTTGAAATAGTTGAGATTCGTGTTATTGATTACATCCAACCCGCTGGTAAGCTCTTCGGGGTTCTCGTAGTGACACTTGGCTTGCTCTCTCAATTTCAGGAAGGCTTCCTGGATCTCGATGTTGGGAAGCGTGTATATTCTGCTCAACTGAGTGATGCAGACCTCCGGCAGGCTGTGCTTGCGAGCAACATGCGCGAAACGGTTAATGATCCAAGCCGTCTCGTGGTAACCGCGATACGCGAATGACGCACCGCTCGCGTTTTGACCCTGATTCGCAGGTAGCAGACCCAGGTAAGTATTGTTAATAAGACCAAAGATGTGCTGCCGCCACGTGACGAGGTCTTGCCAGGCCGTGATGTCGTCCCAGACGTTTGGCAGACGATCACGCCAAGCCCCGAGCAATAGCTTGAGTTCGCCAGACTTGACATCGAGGTTGCCCTGGTTGGTGCTCGCCAGACTGTTGCAAATGACACTGGCATCGTGCAACTCGACCAGCTGCTGGAAGTTCTGGAGCAGCGGAATGTGTGCTTTGGTGAGTTGCTTCGGCAACTGGTGCCATTTTCTGATCGACAGCTGAATGGCTTCGTCGCACGACTTTGCGAATTCCTGGGCGTTCTCCTGCTTGTTGTAGTATTTCAGGAGTGACATAAACGCCTGGAAGAAAGCGCGACGAGGGGTGGGAGCATCCATGACACCCTTGATCAAGTTGTCCAAAGCCTCCCGATGCTCTGGGTTCTGCCACATCTCGGTGTTGTTTCTCCAGGCGCACTCCAGAAGCAAGTCTTGGAAATTCTCGTGTTTCGCGAAGTCCTGAAGAATCTCCCACTGTTGCAACTTTTGGGCGCACAGAACCCAGTGGTCTTCCCAGAGAACGTACTCGCCTTGAGAGAAGGGGATAACGCCAGTTCGAGCTTTGATCTGAGCAGCCTCGTACATTTTTTGAGCCTTGTCCCACATGCCGTTTTGCTCATAAGACAGAGCGGCGTTGGTCTCAACGAACTGGCAACGCCTGCGCCAGGTGCCATAGAACAGATCATCTTCTTGCAAAGAAGCGTACAACTCCACAAGGGCATCGAGGTTGCTCTCTCTGACAACGGCAGACTCGATCTCGGGCTTGATTGCGGCGTTCTCGAGCTGAACGAGCGCAGTGTACCAAGCATCGTACGTCTTCGCTTCATACTTGAGAACGTGCGGTGGTATTTTGCAGTCAGGCCAGGCCTTGGCGGCACCTTCAAGCAGGGATTGAACGACATTCGGACGCTTGTCAATCTGGCGGCTGTGGTAGTCCTTGGTAAGGAGCGCAACCATACCACGCTCTAGATCGGTGCGTTCTTCCTTCAAAGTTGCAGACCAGTAAATGGGGAACAGTGCAGTCCACAACTGATGAGCCAGGGTCGAATCGATGTGTTGGAGTTGGGCCAAGGGCTCGATGAGATCGCGGACTTTAACATCCCCGAGCTCACTCATGAAGCGGCGGTGAGTGGCCATCAACGTGTCGTACTTGTCATCCGCCATGCTGGCGGGCTCCCGGGTGTCCTTTGCGTGGATGGAGAAAAGCGCGTTAAGGGACAGTGTCTTGAAATCCTCATGGTGAAGTTGGATGCTGTTGTTTAGCTCCACTGCGCCAAGAAGAAGGTGTGATGCTTGGGCCAGCCAGTAGCTTTCACCCAAGGTGTCCCAGTTCTGAGAGGTGAGGACGTAGGCCAGTCGGGCGCTAGCAGTTTTGGAGAGACTCTTGTCGAAGATGGCCATAAATCGGTTGCGCATGTCGACGTCTTGAGCGCGAGTACCGATCAGGAAAGCATGCTCCATCCGAACCGTCAACTCGGTTCTTGTGATCTTTGGGTCCTCGTAAATGCGTATAACCAGCTCCAAGAACTTGGTCAACATGGTGGGGTCTTGCCGGTGCTCGAAGGAAAGCATCTTGTGAAGCACAGCAGTCTTTTCCTTCAAAGTGGGCCAGGTGCCTTCAGAACGGAAAACCCAGCCTTCCACCATGTTGAGAATCTCTTCGCACAGAGGAATATGCATGGACTTCTCGACGAGTGTCGCCAGAACACTGAGGAACGGGCGTCTGTTGTCTCCCAAGACTTCCATCCTCAAAGCAACGACTTGAATCGCCTTGAGCATAAGGGCAGTGGAAACTTCGAGGTCGTAGCTCGACATCTCTCCGGTTGGCGCGTTGGGATCCTGGGCTCGAGGGGGTTGACCAGGTTGATGATTGGCAACGGCTGTGTAATGCTGGACGTGCTCACGGGCGAGCTTGCTTTGGAGGGCCTTCATCAAGACAGGAATATGCTGGTCAATGACAGTCGGCTTACGGTTGCCAAGAGACCATAGAATGTTGACACCAGATCCGTAGTTGCCGGCAGCCATGGCCTCACCGGCGATCGTTGAAAGAGACTGGATAATCTCGGATTTCTCGGACTCGGTTTCACCCTCTGCATCTGCGTCATCCATGGGAACATCCTCGGGAACCGCGTCGAGAACACGTTTGATTGTCGCTCTGAGGTCACGGTCGTCGTCGTACTTCTTGTCTGCGAGGTGAAGGCAGTCCTGCAGCTCGGGGTTCTCACTCTTGAGACACTTGTCCAAAACCTTCTGAATCTGGGGTATGTTCTTCTGAATCCAGTCATCTGACTTGAAGTTCAGGATGATGCGAACAACTTGAAGGGTGTTGATGATGTTTGTGATGAACTTCTCGTCGAATTTCTCCTTGTCACCAGGGTCCGCCGAAAGGATGTTCTGCGTCTTATCGCTAGCCAAAACGACTTCGGTGACATTGGGGAAGAGGTCGACATCCAAGTCAACCCAGTACTGAGGTTGGATGAGATTGTAGAACAGAGCCATGGCCTTCTTACAAAGCTCGGCAGAGGCAGGCGGCATGGCTGGACCATTTGTGGCGGCTGTATCTCTAGCCCGCGCAGAAGGAAGCTGGTATCGCTCGTTGAGTTGGGCGATAAACTCGACGAGATACTTTACCATTCTTTGTCGGGCCTGCGGCGGAATGACATACTCCGGTCTGTCAGGGTTGGCTTGCCTGGCGGACGGAGGCGAAGACGTGGGCTGGTCGCTGTCGAGCTTTCGCTTCTTGGATTGCGGCGACTCAGACAGGAAGCGCGATACGGCATCTCCCTTGCCCTCGACACGTCTCTGCTCCCAGAGCCAAATCAACCACATCATGTTTAGGGCGAGCTTCTTAGACTCGTTTGACGGGTTGGGTGGAGCGGCGACCTTCCTCAAGGATTGGATGATGAGCATTGCGTACTTATCCCTAGTCTCATAGAACAACTCAGGGTGTTTGACAAGGAAGTGGAAGATGCTCGTCATCTGCTGCACGTTCTGGCCTTCGTCGGCAAGGATCTTTCGAGGTGCCAACGCCCATCCAACGGCATTTCTGTCGTTAGCTCCTTGGCTACCAAGGCGCTTCGGCAAGACGGGGGCAATCAACTCCAAGGCTTGAGTAACCAAGGCCCTACCCTCGTTTTGGTTCGTCCGCAGCAAAGAAAGGTACACCTGGGTCACAATCTTGACGGGTGTCTCGTACAGCGCGATGAAATAACCGATGACTACGTATGCAGCGTGCTTGTTGATGACATCGTCAAGTCGGATGAAAGTCCAGCAACTCTTGATGATATCTTTCCTCGCCTCCTGGAAGATATGGGAATGGTATTTGACCAGCATGGCGGACAACTGGAGAACCTCGAACTTGGTGTGGTCGATGCCAGGCTGCGCATTGTCGTCGTGATCGTGACTCGTATCCTGATGCGTTTTCCAGATCTTAGCGGTGATCGCGTCAATGACGGTCTTGTCCATGAATCGACCCTTTGCTTGAGGCGATTGGTTCCAATGCCGCTGGACATCCATGGCAACGATAGGGTTGATGATATAATGAAGCAGGAAGCACTTCATCTTCTGGGAGACGTTCTTGGCAGGGTACGCCTCCAGGCACTTCAGGACGGTTGCTTTCCAGAAATCCACCGAATCGCTGCAAATGATGCTCTTGTAGATATGGGCGATCAGAGGCTGCGAGGCTCGGAAATCGTCCGTCGTCACAGAATCCACCAAGCTGAAGAGGGGCTCGAGGTCTCGAGGGTTGCGCTCCAAGGACTTGATGAAGATCGTCATCAACTGCTCGGAAGCTTGGCAAGCGGGAAGTCTGAGGTTAGGCGAGAGGGCATGCGCTCGCATTTGCTTCTCCAGCTCTTTGCCGACCTGCTTCAACCAGTTCAAGTGCTCCTTCTTCTCCAGCCACGAGTCTGACCCGGGAGATAGAGTCAGAGAATAGAGAATGTGGATGGTGTTGACAACAGCGACAAACTTAGTGTCTTTATTTTGTTGAATGGTGTTGTTGCAGAAGTCGATCAGGGCCTGTACGTTGCCAGACACGGTCTCTCGCAAGGGGGAGCTGTCTGGGTGGCGGATAACTTGAGAAACGAATCGCCCGTACTTGAGATCCTCGAGCTTTGGCAGAAGGAAATTCCACACCTCGTTGGGGTATCGGTTGATGAACTTGTACAAAGGTGCCCGGAAGGGACTCTCGTGGGTGCGGCGCAGCTTCTCTTCGAGTTCCAGGGATAGGTCGATGAGTCTTTGCTTGAAGCCCTCCGCCTGGGGAGGAAGAAGGTGAAAGATGTTGAAGACCGCGGCGATAATCTTCATCTGCTGGTTCTGCTCGAAGAAAGTGAAGGCGAGTGGTTGGAGTACCTCTGGCGACGCAAGGACCTTGACATGGTCGAGCAGGCGTGCGCCAATCTCAACCTTGAAGTAAGTCGTGAGAAGCTTCAGAAGTCGGCCTAGGTTGTCGAGTCCGTGTGTGGTAAGCTTCTTAGCATCCTGCAGACTGGCGAGAACAGGCCGAAGTCCGCCCTGAAGCAGATCCTTGGGCAGCTTCTGGTGGGCCTCAAGTGTGTTCTTCAGAGCGCTGTTAGCCGCATCGATGGTCGCCTTCGAGTCGGAGTACAAGCACTTGAAGAAGACCGAGACGATCTTGGAACGCGTGGGGTGACTGCCCTGTTTGAGAGGGGCAAATTCTTCGAAGCTAGTGGCGGTGCTAAGAATGTTGATGCATGCAACACGAAGGTTGACAATGTACTCATGTGTCCTGAATTCTCCAGGCTTATTGGCGAGAGAATCATCAGTTGCGTCGGCCAGGGCCAGGGACTCCATAAGCAGCCTGGTCAAATTCTCATCGAAAGTCACCCACTCCTTCCTCAAGGTCAGATGGTATGTCATCGCGTCGATGTAACCAATCTGGATAGGGAATGGCAAAGCGCGGAGCGGCTTGGAGTATATTGGCTGGAGGAAGCGTTCCTTATAAGGCTCGATTAACTCCCACACAGCGCAGTCAGCTGCCTTGGCGATGAGCTCCAGAGATCGCTTTGCAGTCTCTCGAACATGGCGGTTCATGTGTGCAAGCTCAGTGTTGAACTGCATACAGATCTGGGCGAGTCGAGATCTTTGCGGCGGCTGACCGGGGCCTGGGGTCGGCGGGAGAGCATCCTCCTTCTTGATGTTCTTAGTAATCCTTTGCAAGAGTGTCTCTAAGGTGACCTGAGCAGATCTTCTAGTCTTCTCGGGCAGATCCTGTGGCATGTCCTTGATGACGTACATGAGAGCTCTGATGAACTCGGTCTGCTTGCTCAAAATCCATTGGTCGCCAAGGTCCAGTTCAGTCAATAAGAAATTGATGCCCAAAGAGCCACCGGTCTTGGTAAACCATTCCTCTTCGTAGCACCCGTGACAGAATGTCGAGCTGAGATGGCTGAAAAATGCCAACCTCGCCACGTGCTGCTCGGATCCGAAGATTGTAGCAGCAGAGTCGTACACCTCCCGAATTGCACGCTGCGCAGACTCTCGCACTTCTGGATGATCCGAAGCCAACGATTCAACAATGGCATCGGAGAATACCCGGGTATCAATGAATAATGGGCCTTCTCCTGCATTGGGGTTGAAAGGACTAAGGATTCGCTTCATCTCCACCAGAGTTCGGCCGACCTCAATGATGGTGAAGTGTTTGCAGATGTTCATGAGGAACGCGTTCGCTTCCTCCTTGAACTCGGGCAGAGACTCCGCGAACATGACCGCCTTCAGCAAGCGCCGGAGCAGATCGTCTTGCTCGTCCTTCTTCGGAATCGATCTGTCCCTGTCAGAGGTCTCGAAGGCGGAAAAGTCGAAATCAATCTTCTTCTGCAGCAGGTCTTGGACTTGAAGGCGCAGAAGCCTGGGCAGATCATCTGGCAAGCTCTCGAAGCCAATGCGCAATTTGAGCTGGGACTTGATGAAGTAGAATGACTGCTTCTTGTAGTATCCATCGTGTTGGCGAGACTGTGTGGCCTTGCTGCCCTTCGGCTGCTCCATCAACTTGCGTATAGCGAAGTCTACACCGGTCTCAGCGGGGAAAGCCCTATCTCTCTTGGAACCAATCAAGCGCAAATCGAAGCTGGTGGGATCGTCCGCGTGGTTCTGGTAAGTCAGGGGCTGCGCGTCGGTCATGAACTTCCGATTGCGTCCTCCTAGCTTGCCTAGGATACGCATCGTTGTGTGCGCGTGGAAGTGGCTGTAAGGGTGCGGCTTCAAGTGGTCGAACAAAGCCGTCATTAGTTCATCGATGACAGGCGCCATGATGGGGTCGAGATAGTCAGCAGTAAGGTTATCAACGCAGAGCTCCAGTGTTCGCAGGCCCTGGCCAACGAGATCGGTGCCAGCCCGCAGCGCCACGACCAGCGGTCGCATCAAGAAGCTGAGATGAGGCAGCAGATTACTGAGTCGTGCTGGCACGGTCAAGCACAGCTCGACATAGAGGTCCCGCTCAGCAGGCTTTCGTGCAGCCATGAGGAGGTTGTTGAGGACGTCCAGAAGCATCTCAAGCAATGGCAGGATTTGCTTGTACAAGTGCTCGAACTTGCCGCCACCAATGCTTCGGAACAGCGACCTGAGAAGAAGGAAGTAGTTCATAGGCTCTTCTGCCTTTGTCGACAGCTCAATAGACTTGGTGACAATTTCCACCACGTGAGGGAGCAGAACTTGCTCGTTCTGATTGGCGAACAGAGTAACCGCCATGAACGCCAACTTGAACAGTCTCAAGAGAATCGAGGACTTCTTCACATCCGCAGAACCAACCTGGTCGATCCTTTCCATCAAAAAGCGAAGGAGCATACCACAAAAGCTAGGTGAGGTAGCTTCACTGGCAAGGAAGAACTGCGGGATATGAAGCAAGCCGGTGTGCTCGAAAATCATATCATACAAATGGGGGATCTCTTGCTGGAAAACTTCATGGAAGGTTGCTGGGTCGATGCAGTGGAAAACGGTGGCAAAGGTTTCAAGAAGATCCTTCTCTTCTTTGCTGCTGGAAACCATGTAGAAGTTGGCCATGTACTCGACGGGTGACATGTACTGAGACTCAGTGGCCGGCTTCTCGATTTCGTAGTAGCGGAAGACATACGCTCCCTCTCTGAACAGCTTCACAATGACGTTGACTTCCTCAGCGGTAAATCCGTACGCCACATCTTGCCAGTGTGCAGGCGCATTCGTCAGATCGACGTTGGCATTGACGTTGCAAGTCCTTAACTGGTAGAAAGTGTTCTTCAAGCCGTTCATGAGGTTCTTGAAGAGGAACTTGTTGTCGACGACGGGGTCCTGGCCTCTATCCCTGGGATTTGACGTCTTGATCGGCATGGCAGTGAAGATATCTGTCTCGTCCCAGTCTGGTGGATGGTCTTTTTCTGCAAGATAGCTGTCCTGGGTTCCGTCAGCGGCTTGTTGGGCGTAGAGTTTCGAGAGCTTCACTGCATTGGGATACTGTCGGTTCATGGCCACGAATTTGTCGCCGATGGCATTGAGAATCATGATCAGGTAGTGCCGCGCGTCGACCTTGTTTGGCATCTTGGCGATGCACTCCGCCATATTAAGGAGAAGCTTCGCACTCATGGTCTGGAAGCTGGTCCCGGGGAAGTTGTCCTGCAGATTCTTGGTGTAGACTTCCACTGTCTTGCGGATTTGTTCTGGCGTGAGAATATCACGGACATGGTGGATGAGATCCGCAAGCATACTGTAAGCCAACGGCCTCATCGTCTCGTAAACCGTAAGTCCATCCCCGATGAGCGTTTTCTCGTCGAGGAGTTCGTCGATCTTCGGTAGGAAAATCTTGCGGAAGTTGAAGTTGATGATGTGTCTGATAGCAACAAGGAGCTCCTTACGCGCACTTGACTTCTCTCGCGGACAATCCTGAAGCAGCCGTACCACAATCTCGGGCAGGGTCGGAAGGAAGTCGGTCAGTTGTTGTGAGTATTGCCGCAACAGGTACGCCAAGAAGCTCATGGTCTTGACTTGGGCTGTGATGAACTCTCCAAAAGCAGCACGATTCTTAATCAGTGGGCTGACTCCGGTGAAAATCTGTCCTCTGGCCTTGGCATCGGCGTGGGCCTGCTTCTGTGCGCTCGCCTGAAGGCAAAGGAACCCCTTGATAAGAGGCACGAAGGCCTTGACATTGGCAGCAACTGTATTGCGGTAGACCTGGAACACGGAGACGACGATGATCGGGCACTCCGACAGAACCTTGAACGACTGCATGCCCTTCAGTAGCAGTCTATTCTGTTGTGACGGGTCCGGGCCGAGATCTGTGACTGATGCCACGGGCGAGCCAGGTCGAGGAGATTGGAAATTCGTCTGTGAGCTTCCCGGAGTTGATGGCGCACCAGAGCTTGATGCCGTCGCGAGGGAGGTATTGTCCAGTTGCTCGCGAACGACCTTCTCCATCTGTTCGAACAGCTCCTGGATGAGGCTCAGGAAGGCCTGGACCTTGCCGCCCAGGACCTTATGTTGGTGTCGCATGACATCGGATATGATTTTGACGCATAGC
The DNA here is from genome assembly GCA_036785495.1 of Colletotrichum neosansevieriae. Classification (NCBI taxonomy): domain Eukaryota; kingdom Fungi; phylum Ascomycota; class Sordariomycetes; order Glomerellales; family Glomerellaceae; genus Colletotrichum; species Colletotrichum neosansevieriae. The sequence goes on along the minus strand of JAVHLV010000164.1, from coordinate 35,325 downwards.
GTGGCATTTTCCTCGTTGTCGGTTCGCACCAGTTGCATCAGCAAGTCAACGACTTCTTCGGCGAAGGGTTCGAAGGGTTCGACGGGGTTTGGTGTCGTCGGCAATCGGTGGAGGATCTCGAGGATGCAGTTCCGGAGTTTCTTCATCAATGTAAGCGGCCTGTCGCGTGCGGTCTGTAAAATGGTAGCATACCTGCTCCGGGGAGTTGCTCTGGAAGATGCATGGTCCTCTGAGGGTGTTGATGAAGATCGGTACCAGCTTCTTCAGGAAGGGTGTATAGATCGGACCGTTCGTGTAGTGGTCTAAGCTATCGCGCAAGGTAGTCGCCGCTTCTACCTTCACTCTAGCATCTGTTTGGGTCTTGTGTCAGTAGAAATGCTGACGGAGACGATGCGCTTCGCCCGCGGTGGGGTTCAATGCCGAGATGTGACACCGCGGGCAGGTGCGACGAGAAGGACGACGGGTTCGTACCGAGTTCGGGGGAGCTGAGCCGCTTGACGATATCATCAATGGTGGTACCAGACATCGCGGCGTCAATGGCCCCTTCGGGACGCGTAATTCGTTCCCATGCGTGGGAGGGGAGGTATCGTGTGGTCGGTCGTGTCGCGGCGAGGCTGAAAGGGTTCGTGATGCGCGCGCCGGATTTCTGGAGGGGTATCTGGTGGTACGTAGGAAGAAGAAAAAAGTAAAAGATCGCTTGAGAGAAGAAGACTATGAATTGCTCAGAGTTTGCCGTTGCCTTGCGCTGCCTGCGGGGGTACTTTGTGGTTGGGCGACCCAAAAATTGCCTTTCGTCCTCAAGGTCGCGGCAGCTTTACTTAATTGGATTTTACGCTCCAGGCTCGACCGAACTTCGAAATTTACCAAAGCCGTCACGAAGCTGGGGGTAGCAGCCGCCAAATCATTTGGCGCTAGGGCCTGCAACAATAATGATCCGGCAGAAAGTATCCACTCGGAGCGCGCCCGGGCCGCGAGGGCCAGTGCTTATCGGCTTATCAACTCTGGGGGAGCTCCCATGTGGAGGCCGGCAATCCGGAGGTGGGCCGGGATTGCACCTCACTCTTCGGCCACCTCCGGCTTGTCTAAGCTTCTTTGTTGGGTGTCTTATACTTGCATGCTTGGATTCTTCTCTGCTTTCCAGACCTCAAAAAGCTGGTTTTATCTACTGCAAACTGAGAAATGACCAAGCATATTACATGCAGATTTCTGATTCATTTGCCATTTACGCAGCTGCATCAAAGGCTCTGATCTCTGACGTAGGCAACGGGTGAGTAACCGGTCAATCTTGCAAAAGCACTTTCTTCATTTCCATTGACATAATTAGCTTATAAGACGCAGCGATTTCCATCTCATATGGCAGTCTCAGCCATACTTATCACAATCAAGTTGCTGGCATAAGTTCAACCGTGACGACAATACAACTACGTCGCATCATTGAATCTGGACACACAGAAACCTTTCAAGATACACTATTTAATATGAGTGGAGAGCACACGGCCTTCTTCTACGGCAAGTTTCCCATCATAATGCTGATTGATAATATACTGACCGATTAAATAGGCACCTTGGTCAGTGACTATGCTTGATTGGCCGGACACGTACCCGTTGAACGTGGCTAACACACTTGGCAGATGGAGCCCAAGGTCTTCTTCACAGTGACCCAGGGCAACGGCAGACCCGGTCAGGCCATCAAAGACTTGTACACCTTCACCCCCGCGGTGCTGAACGACTACACTCGCCACCGCGTCAAGTTCGCCGACTACCCCGGCATGATCCCCGAGGAGGGCGGCTCGGTGCTCGGCATCTACGCGACGGGCCTCACTGACGCCAACGTGTACAAGCTCGACTTCTTCGAGGGATCGGAGTACGAAAAGAAGGTCGTCACCGTCAAGGTCCGCGGCGACGACGGCAAGGAGGAGGACAAGCAGGCCACAGCTTACATCTACAAGCACCCGGAGCACCTGGAGCGGGTCGAGTGGTCCTTTGAGGAGTTCCGCCGGGACAAGATGCACGTCTGGACGCGCGAGAGCTACGTCTTTGAAGGTGAGACATTGCCTTTTTGCTTTTCAGGTTGCGTTTGGCTTTGCTTTTGCAAGGAATCCGAGAGGTTGGGCGAGGAAGAGTCATATGCTGGCCAACCTTGGGACTTTTGGAGACGCCGACGCTGACAAGTTTTCATGAAATCAAAGGCTGTGACGACTATGCGGAGTTTGAGAAAATAGAACACGAAGACGCAAAGGGCCATGGCGAGCAGGAGAATGCGGTCAAGCAAGCTGCTGCTTAGGCAAGACAGGATTTGCAGTATAACCGCCCTTTCTTTCGTGGCGGCAAACGGAATTCTTTAATGGGCTCCCAGTATCAGCTGCAGGTCTGCAACTGGGCCATAGGGCGGTGTAAGGCGAACGACACGTCAGCACTACCCTTCCCCAGTCAATGGAGAACGGATGCCGCCAGCTCGAGCACCCAGAATGGAGAATGATGACGCTACAGATAGATGAAACATGAGACGCGAAGTTCAGCGCAAATAGATCACGATGTTTACATTTCATGCCCGATGACTGCCGCCGGCCTTGTCGCGCGCGGCGCATGAGTTGCGTAGCCCCTGGACTGCGACGGTTATGTGATGTTGTTGACCTTGCAGCTGTCGTCGTCGTCTCCTGGCTAGATCGGGCGCCAATGCGACCGTCCAAGGGGAGGGTTGCGAATCGCGGGGCAGCTCACGGCAGTGACCAAGGCATCACCATGCCGCGGACAAGTACCCGCAGGCCGGGCAGAATACTGTAAGTGGTTCAAGCTTGCATGTTGAGTGGTCATCCCAAGCTTGTTGATCTTGTTGAGTTGAGCGGCTGAAAATCATGCCATGCAAAGGAGCGAACCAGGGCGACCGAAAGGCGTCGCTAGCACGACAGTAAACGCCGGCGCGTCGTGAGGGCGTGTAAAGTGCCTCCACGCGAACAATGCTGGCCCACATTCTAGCCGCTCAAACGGCAAGGAATGCCGGTCAACGGAATTCCAGCTGAGCAAGGATAGCAGGGCTAGAGGCATCCGATGTAGTCTATATCGGTGCGTTCTGTAGAACAGAGGGGGAAAACCGGTTCAAGCGCGGAAACATCCATCTCGGGGAGCACGATGTACGACTCACGAGTCACGAGCCACTGGGGCTCGTGTATTGATACGAGGTCTGCGATCCCGGGGGAAAAAAAAAAAAAAAAAAAAAAAAAAAAAGGCCACTACTAGCCACAAGCTGTGTTCGGGATGTGGCACAGGGGACGGGTGCGGTGGCGTCAGCTGGGAAATATCCGGATTTCCCTGTGGCTCAGAGGCGATCTTTCATGCTAAGGCGCTGAATAAAGTGTTTGCCAGGAACCCCCGAGGATATAACTGTGGCTTCCATGGCTTTACAACGGCGGCTGTACTGGATCGAGGAGGCAAGCTGGGAATTAGCCAGGGGCGCGGACCAAGGGTAGATGTTCGTATCGGGGATTTCATGCTGGCGGGACGGCGTCGTTTCGTAGCCAGTACGGCGTCGGGCTGTGTCCTCTGGCGGACGATCAGTGTCTCGAGTACGAGCCTCGGCTCTACCAGATCGTCTGAAGGTTAGATGTGTATCTGCACGCACTCTCTGCGCCCCTCGGATCGCAAACCGCGCTTGTCGTAGCTGGGCCGCGAGTGCTCAGTGCTCCCAGGTTCCCATCAGCTGCTAGGCCTACTGCGTACGTCTGCGTCCTTCAGGGGAGGCAGCAACACAGACGTTGACAGGCCAAAGTAGGTTGCAGAAGAGGGATTTTTTTAATCATCTTTGGATGATTAAACCGGACTCGGGCTAGGAGCAGATGAAGATGGGCATGGAGTACGTAGGAGGCCGCGTCCTTTTCTCCTCGATGAGCCGCTTTTGCGAGCCCTGTGAACCCACTCGGCCGTGGAGTTCGGGCCACTCACTCCCTGGACGGTGGGAACGGGGTGGCGATCAACAAGGTCTTACACAAAGTGACAGTGGACAACAGCCGGCAGAGGTCTCCCACTGCGGTCGGGCAAAGGCCGCGAAAAGGCAGGGTCAGAATTGCTGGGGGCTTTGGGACTCCTGGGGTGGTGAATGATGAACGTGCCAGAGTGACAGCCGGATTCCCAGGCTGCGTTGCTGGTCGCAGAAGCAGGCCGACCCGGGCCCATATTGTGCGAAATCAAGCTTTCATTCGATTGATTGATGACTGGCCAACGACAAGGTAACCCGGGGGACTAAGCGTTGACGTCTGTGACAGGTTCTCTCAGCTCGACGACGTTCCCGTTTCCAGCGCTTACCCCAAACGCTTTGGCATTGGATATATCATATGAGGGGTGTCGTTGTGACGACGTGCGTGGTGAACAAAGAACAATGACTGGTCCCGGCTGCTCTGGACTGTCATTGAAGGAAGGGAGACGCCATGGTCGTGGGATGGGCAAGGCATGGCATGGCATGCCTCCGCTTCCCGCTTCCCGCGTGATGATGTGGTCGTTCGGTCTGAAGATTCAGAAAGGAAACAAACGGGCGAAAAAGCTTAGCTCTTTCGAGCAGGAAACCATACGATGCCCGTCAAGATGACAACAAGAGGTGACGACTAATGGTGAGTTGATTCGCTGTCAGCCGTTCGCAGACAGAAAGCTCAATGTCCGAAAGGGGAAGAGGCGAATTTGGGGGGTCGTGAAACTGCCTCTGTTTCACTTTCCTCGCTCCTGCGCAGGGGGGGGAAGTCGTTTTCCGGCAGTTCCATCTGTTCCAGCAGCTGCAAAACGCTGCCTAACCCCCGTCAACTTCAACGCGACCCTTTCTCCCACGCAACGTAGCATGTGCACCAGTCGTTATAGGGCTGCCACAGCGATTGACGACAGCGCAAAAATTGTCTAGGGGGGCCTCGTTTGTGGGCGAGCGAGAGGGCTCCCAGTCGTACCCAGTCGAACCCTTGACAGCTGACAAGCGAGGAAAGGAAAAATCCCCGTCGCGAATCCCCCTTGCGCTGGCACCCTGCACTTGCATTTGGGCATCTGGCCAGCAGCAGCTCAACCGAATCCCCGCTTGGCCCCTCCGATTCAGCGGGGAGCCAGATGGTCCAGAGGCAGGGGCATGGTTGCAGTGTCAGGGGAACGCTGGCCTGTGTGCCTGTACATCGACATGTGAGGTCTCGGCACTCGCAGAGAAGCAGAGAATGATAGGCAAACATTCAAACCAGCGCATCCAATGAGTGGTTGTTGCGAATCCGTTCGTCGTTCCTTTTCTTCATGCCGTCGGAAGAGAGAGAGGGAGAGAGAGAGGGAGAGAGAGAGGAGTCAGGACCGTTGATCTCTCGAAACGCATCATCCATCTGCGCCGGACCGAACTCTGGCATGCACGACGTTGAAGTCCCCACTATCAGCCTGGTGGTGGATCGCAATGTACACTGCTACCACGGTTTGCCCGGGGCGTGACTTATGACATGTTAAGGTGCTCGTTTCTACAGTATTTCGAGAGCCACCAAAGCCACGAGGCACTCGCAGGGTACGACCGAGAAAAGCCACAGTAACGGATCCTCCCACTACATACATGCTGCCATCCATGCGACACTTTACTGCAATAAGTCTATAGCATCACAGCCCACAAGACTGCTGTGTCCGTTCAGAACTGGGGCGGGTATACCGAGGTCAGTTTTGAGTTGAGTTTGCCATCCGAAGGCACTGACTGAGGATCCCGTAAATTGAGTATAGGGTACGGATACCACTTAATCTTTTTACTTCTATTTTCAACGGGGATCACCCATCACTGACTCGGGAGAATCTTGTCGATCAACGAGTCTTTGCATTTTCTTCTAGTGCCTTTCGCCACCCATATTCAGCCACATGGGGGTAATTACACTTTCTCTTTTCTTCTGGCTTGGCTGGTGACAATTGACAATGCGCACAATGGAGGGGAAGAGGGATGGGGGAGTGGCACCCTTAGTGATACACTTGCGTTCTTTTGCAAATCTTCGTCGATGTCTCTTAGCATCTGCGATGTCCCGGTGTAAGTCGGTGACCTGAGTTGGCAAGGTGGACGCCCGTGCCAGCTTTTCCCGTTCCAGTCCCACCGGCTCGACATGCCCGTTGCATGTCTCGCTTTCGGCTGCAGCATTGTCTGTTTGCCGCTGCCCAATTTTTGTTTCTTTTTTGCCCTTCTTAGTCAAGACATGCTACATCAGTAGTAGAAGATGGATCAAACGGTGGACTGATGATCCAGAAGAGAAAAAAAATTGTACCACCGGGCCTCTGGAAAAGGAATGCCATGGAACTTGGAAGCCCCGACGTATCGCGAATCGACTGTGCCACCTGTGCCCCTTTCCTGCGCACTCTCCGTCCCCTGTTCTGAAGATGCTGCGCTTGCCGAAAGCCGGGGGACTGTCGAAGAAAGAATGGGAACAACCCCTGCACATCGTCGACCCTCTTTCCGCCCACAAGTCCGATCCCTGACCCTGACATTTCCTTCTTTCTTCAACTCCATCCACGTTCGTGCCCCCATGTCCATTGGGCTGGACGGACGGGAGAGGCTCACAGCGCGACAGCGGCGGCGACACCATCAAAAGTCCACTCTCCAGTTGTTCCCGGGCTTATTCCGCCCCCTTGGACGTTAGTCTGCGTTGAGGGAATGACTGCGCTAAACCCCTGGATTTCCCTGGTCGCCCGGGGGTTTCTCGCGAAGGAAGAGATCCAGTGAGCCACAGAAAAGGACTTTTGGCACTCGAGCGAGGATGACCGTTGACCAGCCGAAGCGGCAGATTAACCAAATGTCGTACTGCGTAGGGCAGGGTTGCGCCGCAGTCTGACGTATCTTTTTGCGAGAGTATGTGAGGGATCTTAGTGGCCGCCACCGCGGCATTGGGTGAGGGCCACGATAGTTGGCCGCCTGACCCGCCTCTCTTACTCACACCAGTCTCCAAATCCCAGGTTCGATGTTGCCTCATTGGAGGCCGCCTGTTGCCAAAATAGGAGACGGGTCTGGAATGGGCTGGACTGCGTTGCCGATGAGGCTTTTCGCCTTTTCGCCTGCTGGTATGCCATTTTCTGACTTTCGGTCCAGTCAGTGCATGCGGTCATCCCGTCATCGGTTACTAAGTCGATAGCAGCAGCAGCAGCAGCATCTGTCTCCTGTCTGCCATGAAAAAAGTAAATCTCCATTTAGCTTGGCGAGGCAACTCGCCTATTATCCGTGGGTATTGTGGGCTGGGGGACGGGATGACTACACTTGTACCTCAACTCGCCGCCTCTTCTTTTCTAGACTCGGATGGTCAGAAAGGGTGGTATGCGTAGTGCAGAGCTTTACATTAGCACAGATAGTATGGATGAATGCCTCGATTTAGCAGGCACCCAGAATCGTTCGAAGCTGGCCAATCTGTTTTGATTTTTGTTGCTGACTTCACTCTTGGCGGCTATGTGGAAGGATGGTGTGCAAAGATGGATGGATGGATGGATGGATGGACAACCGTTTGTTTCTATCTCAGGTGTTGTAACTCACTACTGCATGTCGTGTTCACTTCACAGATGTGCCTTGCAGTAGCCTCCGCCATTTTGGTGCTTCTCCGGTCTTGAAAGCTGCAGCTCGCGCGCTACCTGCCGCTATTCCCTCTAGTCATGGACGTGTAAAAAGTGCTCTGGAAGGAAACACATGGTTGCACGCATCCTCCATCTTTCCCGTGCCCCTTTTCTGATCTGACGCTGCTATGCAGGGCACGTACTATTACCGACTTGATGTGGCTACAGCTCTGCAGTACGTATCTGTGGAGTCTGGGAGCAAGCTCTTTTAGCGTGCTCCGAGCAGCAAATGAGAGGCCGTTCCTGGACGGGAGAGGTAAGAGGTACGTACATCCGCAGCCAGTCCTCACCGCACCCTTGGTGGCTGCTCCCTGCTCCCTGGTTCCCTGACCCCTGTCATCTTCTTCCACGTCCCGGACCTCGTCTCCTCAGTGTCTCTGGTACCGACTAGTGCCTACCTTAGTGCTTCTTCTCGGTGTCACTTGTCTCTCTTTCCACCTCTTCCCAGCCATTCATCCGCCTCCATCAACGACAGCTCCAAAAACTCCTCTCCAATCCCTCCCTATAGGCTATAGGCACCACTTCAACTTTGGTCCACAGATGCTCCCTCTCGCTCCACCGCCTTTGGCTGTCCTTGGCTTCCTCCTTAAACAAGCCTAGACAGGGGCATCCACCTCTCGAAAAACACGCAGCGCAACGCACGATGCGCCTCGCTGCAAGGTCCCCGTCCCTCCATCCAGGAACCATGGCATGGTCTTAGCCTTTTACTCTGTAGTGTAGGTACGGATATCCTACCTACATTACCCTTACCTTATGCTGGATGCGCATGTACCTCATCCTCAGTTGCCCACAGCCAGACAACTGCCAGATGCCACACCTTCGTACCCGTCCCCGATCATAGGTCCTTACCCACCCCTGCCTGCTCACAAGAATGTTTAGTCCGGTCCCGTCTTTTTGTGCCATGTCGAAACAGGCCGAGGGGCTCCTCTCCGACCTATCACAGCCTCAAGCCCATGCCTCTCCTTCTTCAACGGCCTGCCCCTGTTTCCCTCGGTCGATCCACCATGCCTCGAATCCCCTTGGGCTGTCGTCCACGACTGGGCTTGACTGGTCGACTTGCTCAACGCCTGGCTAAAAAGAACGCCATGTCTCTCCCGTCCCAAGTGGACCAACCTATCTATCCAGCTCTACATCCTCCGGTCCGACCTCCAGTCCATCGTTCTCCAATCGTCCTGGGATTACCGCCGTTCTCTGCAGCCGTGCTTAGTTGCTTTTTGCCGTTCCTTTCCACTTTCATCTCTAGTCTCTCTCTAAGCTCGGCATATTCTGCCCGTGGGCCTTGTCAGTCACTACTTTCTACATCCATCGTATCTTTTCAGCTTAACCTTCTTGGTATTATAAGACCCGGGCCTCGTCCTACCTCGATACACTCTTTTTTTGTTCCCCATCCTCTTGGACCATCCGTCTTCTCATCTTTACTCTGCGGGCTTGGAAAGAGTTTGTCGTTTCGACATCTTCCCTTCTCTCATCTATCATTCAACAAGGCTAGTCCTTACTTTTGTTCGACCTTCTATCAACAACCCAACTCGCCTGGTGCACTACCATCCTTCACGGAAACCCTCGACAACGAAACGAACCTTCGAGACATATCGACCTTTACGATTCTCAACTTTCACTCCAGCCACTTTGAAACATCCGCAACGTCCAAGCTCCTTCGCAGACAAAGCGAGAAGACACTGTAAGTCTACTTCGGAATGCCGCAGCATCACAGCATCAAAGGGACGGCACGAGGCCTTGGCCACTTGACTTTGCTTTTCTGCCTTTGTTCGACAACGCGGCCCGTCGTTGTGCTACGCACAATGTCATTCTTCGGAAGATTCGTCGCACTGAGCTTGTTACGGTCATGACCAGTCGCTTCGAGTCGGGCCTGCTGAGGAACGAATGTGTTGTCACCGAGAACCTGCTGGATCGAATATGAGAGAAATCGAGTTGAAGCTAACCAGCTTATAAAGGTGTCAAGACAACCAACGACTCTGATCGGAAAACAAATCAACTTACAGTCACAACGACAACCCACACTGAGACCCTTACCGTCTGGAACGTTTAGATTCTCATCTATCAACAACAATACTCAAAATGTACTCTCAAGCTATCGTCGCTTTCGGCCTGGCCACCCTTGCCAGCGCTCACATGAAGATGAGCTCTCCTGTGCCCTATGGCAAATCCGACCTGGACAACAGCCCCTTGGACGCTAGCGGTTCCGACTTCCCCTGCAAGCAGCGCGCTACTGTCTACGACGCTGAGGGCGCCTCCAACGTTTACGCCCAGGGCGCTGGTGGCCAGCTTGCCTTCATTGGCTCTGCTGTCCACGGTGGTGGCTCTTGCCAAGTCTCTATTACCTACGACGCCAAGCCCAACAAGAACAGCGTCTGGAAGGTCATCAAGTCCATCGAGGGCGGCTGCCCTGCCAAGAACGCCGCTGGCAACCTGGGCAACAACGCCAATCAGGAGAACCAGGACAAGTACGACTTCACCATTCCTAAGGACATGCCCGCCGGCAACGGCACCATCGCCTGGACTTGGTTCAACAAGATCGGCAACCGCGAGATGTACATGAACTGCGGCCCCGTCACTATCACCGGCGATGCCGGCTCTCAAACCGCATACGAGGCTCTTCCCAACATGTTCACTGCCAACATCGGTAACGGCTGCAGCACCACTGAGGGCAAGGACCTCCAATTCCCCAACGCTGGAACCTCTGTCGACAAGTTCGGTGACGCTTCAGTCCTCGGCGCCCCTACCGGTAGCTGCGCTTCTGGCGGCGGCTCTGGCGGAGGCAGCACTGGCTCTCCTGCTCCTAGCAGCACTGCCGGCAACGGTGGCGGCCAGGCTACTTCTGCCCCGGCTGCCACTTCTGCTCCGGCTGCTACCTCTGCCCCTGCTGCTACCTCTGCCCCTGCTGCTACCTCTGCCCCTGTTGCTTCTCAGCCTGCCGCTACTAAGAGCGCTTCCATCCCCGGTGGCGTTTTCATTACCGTTCCCAACGGCGGCTCCGCCCCTTCGGCCACTGCCTCTGCCTCCAAGGCTCCAGTTGCCACGGCTCAGCCCAGCGCTGCTCCCTCTTCTGGCTCCGGCTCCGGCTCCGGCTCCGGCTCCGGATCTGGCAACGGTACTGAGACTGGTGCTGGCGCCCAGACCGTGGGCGCTGCCTGCACTGATGAGGGAGCTTGGAACTGCATTGGCGGCTCTTCTTACCAGCGCTGCGCCAGCGGTGCCTGGTCTGCTGTTCAGCAGCTGGCCTCTGGTACCTCCTGCACTGCCGGCATGGGCTCCTCTATCAACATGGTTGTGACCAGAAACGGTCGCAAGCGTGCTCTTCGTTCCCTCCGCTCCCTTCGCTTCCGTTCTCACGCCTAAGCTGGTCGATGGCGCATACACTGTTTTATGAACGGTTTAGCATTTTACGGGATATGATACCTCGGGACACATTGGACATCTTGATGAACAACATACAGGTTACGGCACACAAAATCTGCGGCGTTTTGTTTTCTTCTGGACATTTACTACAAACTTATGTATATATCCTGTACACACTTCTTCTTGTTTCGCATGCCCACAAAAGGCTAGATGTCTGCATTGGGTATCATGGAAAATTAGCGTGAGATCATCAATAGCATACTACGATCAAACAAAACCTCCGATGCTTATCATGTGATTGTTTTGTCCGGATGTGGTGGCAGCTTTCCATCATCAACCCACACACACCAAAACAAAGCTCTCAGCTTTACCTGTTGTCAAAGCGCTCAACCAACCATTGACGGTCCAGAGCTTGACAATCTGATGTTGCGTCTATTACAAGCAGGCGGGGAGGCCCTTGAAAAGATTGTCAATGACCTCATGGGGTCTGGAGTGGGCAGGGAGCTTGACATAACTGTAACCTTATACACATACAACGTTGAACAGGACATGCCTTTCAGCACACCACTTCCGCGTCGTTGAGGGTGTGAAGTTGATTGAGAGTCCTCCCCTGCCGAGCTGAAAGGCTGTCACATTGTACATCGGACGAAGAGGTGCGCATGGACAGGTTCAGCACCGTACGGCGAAAACGGGGGTTGCACCTGTAGTAAGAAACTGTATTCCGTTTGCTGTGTTATATGGGATCCAAACCGACTGCAGAGACTTGACTCAGGTCTAGAGGGAACAAGCATCCATGTCGCGCAAATTTCTCATCTGTTTGCGATATCGATTTCGGTTTCGCGGCACGGAAACTATGAGGTTTCTTGGTGCTCAGATAATTCATTCCATTCCCCCGTCCGAAATCCGAAATTTCGAGAAGACAATCGTACAACTCGTAACTCATAACCACGTATCATCCCCCCGACCCGCTTTCCGCCGGCCCAGAACTCGTCTCAACAACCCATTCCTCGGTTCCGTATCGCCCTTCTTCAAAGCTGAAAGTTTCACCGGCACCACAAACGGGTCGAGCTCGATGCCCACATGCCCACGCCCGTCCTCCCCGACGTACCGACCGAAGCTGAAGGTCGCGTTGCTCAGGCTTCCCGGCCCGTCGTACTCGCGCACCGCCCTACTGGGCGCGAGGTAGGCCAGGATAGACCCGATGGTCGTCGGCATGCGCGGGAGAAAGTGCTTGATGGCCAGCCCGTACAGCGCGATCGCGACGGCGATGTTGATCCCGAGAACCGCGAGGCTGATGATGAGGGCGGTCGTGTTCATGAAGATGCGCGTCTCGGTGGTGTGCCGGACTCCGGTGATTGTCAACGGCTCGGGGTATGTGTCCCACAGGTTCTGTTGCGTGTTGCCGAGGATGAGGACGTAGAGCTGGCGGTAGAGCTTTTCGACGTCGGGGAGCAGGGCGGTCGTGTTCGGCGTGGGACTCGTCGGGTCGTGGAGGTCGGCGTGGCCTGGCTGGATCTTGAGCAGGTAGTTCATCCAGTCGAGGGATACGCTGTTGTTGTGCCATTCGTGACGGGCGTAAGCGATGAGGAAGTAGTTGAGTATCGCGGCGATCGTGTCCGTGTGGTTCGTCGAGAGCGGGTAGTCGAGCGTCGGGAGCGAGTCGCTTACTTGGGATGAGCTGATGACATATCCATCTGAATCCACGGTGACGTCGAACATGGCTGTTGTGAAGGTGGGCTCGCAGACGAGAGCCGAAGTTTCCATCTCTCCATCCCGATCAGACACCTGAGAGCTCCTTGACCATCCCAGCATAAGCGGCACCCCGCAAAGCGAAAAATCACCCGGCGACATTGGTCCTCCAAGTTCTGCCGTCGCTGGCCCGGTGAAACCTTCGTAGGATGTTGTGTTGAGATCCAGGTCATCTGTCGAGAAGCTGTTCCTAGAGCATCCTTCGACAACAGCTCCATCTTTCGTTACGGTGTAATTCAGTGCCGGTCCCTTTCCTCTAGTCCTGTAAATGCCAAAATCGGAGCAGGTCGGATTCGTGCTGAAGCCCCTGGTTTGCGCCGTGTACGTCTCGGTTCGTGCAGTGTTGTCGGCAGAAAAAGTAAATGGTTGGAAAAATTGATCGTGGCTCACCCAGGGAGTCAAAGGGGTACCCTGAGATATATTGTTCATGGTGATATAAAAGTGAACCTCGTTTCGAGAAATTGGGTTGGCGAATTTGATGATGGATTCGTTGTTGAGACGGGGCATCAAGGTTTGTTGAAACTCCTGTGGAACTTCCAGAGAGATTGATTCTTCGTTGAATAGACCACCAAGACCAACAGCTAGCAGATTAGAAAGAAGTGCGAGACCGCACATGGCTGTGAGGATGAAGTGACCAGATCGCGCTGCGCGCCAAAAGACGAACTGCGGAGGAAGTGAAGTGTATCTGGCACTGATCGACCCTTTCTCCGGTCGTCGACCTGACCAGAGGTCTCGAAACGGCTGAAGTAGACAGAGTAGGCGGTTAACGAGAACCCAGAATGGCTCCAGCAACGTCGCGATAATCGTTGGAACGTAATTCTCCAGAAGCTGAAGTACTTCGAAGCTTGCGTTTGGTCGAATGATCCCTGCGATACCGTGAGTGATGGTTCAAGCTGCGGAAAACGATATCCTACCAGTGTTTTGTTGTTCTAGCACCTTCAAGTAGATCAGTGAAGCGACACCACCCATCATAGCCACAATGACCGCAGCTCCAACCTCTCTGCGCAAGGCCCAAGGCTTGACGGGTGAATAGTGACCGATGGGAAACGCGGAGTCGGGCTGCGTAACGCTGAGGCGCCGTTCCTCACCGGTGTTGTTGCGGATGTCAACGATTTTGATGACCATCTGCCTCGATTGGCTCTGGCAGCCGCAAAACAATTTGAACCTTTGGTCTTTGAAGGTTTCCGTGAGCATTTCCTCCGATAGAGCGCCCTTTCCGGCAAATCTGACAAGCAATGCCGGGCTGTTCTGACACAGACTGATCAAGGAACCCAGAGATGCTGGATCCATGGTCAACCTACTCGTCGCCCGGTGGCCATGCCACCAGAGAAGAATAGTGAATAACCCGACCAGACCGAGGAACGCTTCCGCAATCGCAGAGAACAAGCGACTGACAATGATTCCGTACAAGGCCAAGTCGACGTGGCCTTCGGATGTGCTTGCAACCGTGACGTTGTCGAGAATTCGGCGGAAGGCGAGGTTGAAGAGCATCTTGTGCGTCGAGTTGTAAGCTTCGCCCAGAAGAGTCTCGTTCCGAAAGATTTCCAGAGTAGTTACGTTCTTCTGAGATCCGATTGCAAATCCACTCATGGGTGACATGGGCCACATGGGTTTGAGATGTTCCACCATGGTATGTTGCTCCAACAGATGGTCGAATGGTTGTTCCTTGGGGGCGTCCAAGCCAGTGTCGGAGTGACCTGATCCAAGCAGCACTTCGAAGGCCGTTATGTTGAATTCCGCTTCTGCAAGCCTTTCCCGAAGGCCCAATACTACCACCGAATCCTCCACCGGAACGAGATCAGTCGCACTAACGGTCGCGTTCACAGGCTGCTTATAGTAGTTTGTCTCGCAAAATATTGAAGTGAGATTGATCTTGTAGTTTGGCAATTTGTCAGAATGCCCCCATGTTGCCAAGAATTGGTTGGCTGCACTTTCCCTTGAACAGGTCAGGCTCAGCCAGTAATCAGCCCAGGGGCTGTTGTAATATCCGAGATAAAGCATCCTGTAAGGCAAACTATTGTCGTTGTTTCCATAGACGACAATCTCGCTGACGTTACATCCGCGCCCGTTCACGAAGTCGTAGCTCTGCTTCGATGGGGGCCCGTTCATGCTTTGCTGCGCAGGCCAACACTCGAGTTCCGTCCAATACTTCGTGGTGGTCCCTGTCCAATTAGTTGAGGACCCCGCCGTGTTTCTACTAGACGCCTCGAACGGCAACAAGCTGTATTCCGATGTGGTAAATGGCGGCAATGGCTGATTCAACCAAGTCTGTGCATATCCTTCGTTCAGGATGGCCGTATCCATGACAAGAGCTTGCTCTGCAGCCGAGCGTGGTGCAACGGAGGAGAGAACTTGGGTCGTTCTACGGACGTCAACGGGCCCCGTGCCGAGAATGGCACTCTGAAGCGGAGTTAGCAGCCAAAAAATGATAAGCATTATGGTTGAGCCATAAAATGTTGCCCAGTGTCTGGAATTGATTAGCACGAATCTCTCTGGGCTTCTGACCGCGCTACTTGCCTCCTTCTGGCCGCCTTAAATGGCACAAGGGCAACGAATTCGTAGGGATAATCCAGAAAGATTGAATTCGCAGCGGTCGCACCTGCTGGCCTTGACATTTCCAGCCATGGCTGTAGCCTCTTCACATCCAGGTCGATCCAGCTCCACAGAAGACTGTATATGACGGCGACGATCGTAGGCAGAAAAAGGTAGCAAAACTTGGCAAAGTTTGGTATCTCAGCAGTCGATGCAGATAGGGCGAGTCCGCCCTTGATCTGGCTTTGCTGTGCCAGTATCTCGATGATCACGGCAAGGATGAAGGAAGCGAATGCGAAAGAGAACAAGACAGGTGCGCCCATGGTCATCGGTTTCCATCCATGCTTGAAGGCTGTTGAGTGTATCAGCTATGATGGACAATGTTGTGATGCTTCCTGTCGTGGTTGAGTTTGACCTGTTTCGAGACTACACTGGGTGTCCTTCGGTTTCCGAAGCCAAGGGAGCGAGTCCTTTCGACTCTGCTTCTCGGGGGAATCATCCTGTGTTGTGAAGACTTGAGTCTCGAGTACTTCGGGCGACTTTGGACCCATCGGCTCGGATGCGCGTTGGCGCTGATATTGATGGTCTGATATGGCTCAGGAGATGTCGTGAAGTAAGTCGTACACATCAAAAAGAACAATAAGTACCGAAAGGCAGCAAAAGTTCATTCCCCTGTGTAAGCCAGCCACAACCGACAAAGGAAATGATACAAAAGGAGACAAGAGAGGATGAATGAAAGCAAAGCGTAAAGGAGCCGAACCTGGGAGATTGGCCTCCTTAAGGGAAGCACGAGCAACACCGACAACTCGGGACGTCGAGACGAACTTGGAGGTTAAGCCCCGGCCCCAACAGCATTGTTCAGCGCCAATTTGCATTGTCCCCCCATCTGACCATGCCCTTTCTGTAAACCAATGGCACCTCGCGCCAACACAAGGTTACTTCAACTTGGGTTCCTGCAGTGGTTTGCCATTGACGTGGGCCGCCGGTAGGGGCCCCGATGAATGAGAGGTGGTCGCTAAGCGCCCAAGACGATGATCTAGGGAGCGGGCCGGGTGGGGAGAGACCGGACCAACAACAACTGTGCCGTCTGTAGATTGCATAGCCATGATTTCTTCAGCAATCGACCACTTTATATGAGAAGATATGGGGTGATGTTCGTCTTCTCTATCTCCTTTCGGACGCGGTATCGCATTGAGAGAATTGGGGCCAGATGTGAAGAGAGGAAGTTGGTTCAATCGGAGAGCTTCATCACCAACATATTTGGGGGCCAAGGGATTAGCCGCCGGGCACCGTGCCGTGCCGTGTGATTGGATTACCTACCTTATGCTTTATGCTTAGATTTGTGGACTCAAAGTCCCACCACACCTTAATTTAGACCACCAGAACTTCACAACTCTCCGAACTCATGATTTTTCCTCCATCAACCAGGTAAGTCCTTGACTTCAATGTTCGGAAGTGAATTATGCTCATTCCTGTTATTCAATATGGAAGTGAAGGTACTTGCATTGCTCATCACATCGTTGTGAATGCACAACTCACTCGAGCCGTCGACGCCGCAGCGCTTATCAAACCTGTGGCGGTTCCAGGCCTTGCCAAAAAAAGAAATCGAGGAAATAGGGATTTGTGCTCGGCACTCATGGTATACTGATGCATAAACAGAAGTATCTATGGACCTAGCATCCAGCTTGATCAACGGTTAATCAAAGTCGGAGAATGAAACGATCCTCGTTCGCCAACACCAGTTGCTGTGAAAACACTGAGATTTTGCATATGCATCCCACGGAGTCGACCCGCGTCAGAAATGAGATTCAGATACTGCAGTCGATTTGCTATCTATACTAGCACCTACCGCTGTCACAACAACTAACAAAAAGATCATTCGGGAATATCTCTGTAGCTCTTCTAGCGAGTAGAACGCTAGTCAGTAACGACATCCTCGGCCTTTCTATCAACTGGCAATTCGGAATTCCCGCATGAAGTAACATCCTTTTTCCTGTGAAACCCCCAACATCCTTGGGGGCATCGGGGTCTTCCTAACTTGTCTGTTGCTTCATTCTCTAACATCGCCGTAATTTGAGCAAGCAACGAGAAAGAGACCACGGGTTAATAGCCTACTTTTATAACATGATATCTGAAGTGAATAGGGTTGTTTGGTCAAATATCTCTGTCAATAATTAAAGAATTATAAATGCCATCTTTGCTCCACTTGACTTTTGGTCAAAAAGCAAAAGTCCAATTGATCCAACATGTCAGACACATAACATACGAGATGCTCACCAACGTCGTTTGTGACATTCGTTTGCTAGAACTCATTTCGCACCGTTTACTCCCTCGCCGCCGCCGCCTTTCGGTAATGCTGCTTAAAGTCATACCTCATATCCAGACTCCCCATCAGCAATTCCCGCATAAAGCCCTCATCCTTCTGTGCACGCTGACACATCTGCATGAACCCGTCTCTCTCAACCCTCGTACCCGGGTCTTTATCCGACACCCTCCTGAAATTCTCCTGCGAGATCGGGTCAATGACGGTTTTCCACATCTCCCTCCTCTTCTCGCTGTACAAATCCAGAATACCCTCGTCCGCAACGCCGTCCCAGATACCAGCGAGACAATCATACAACCCCCCGACATCCACGAACCCGCCCGTGATGCCCAGCCCGCCCCACGGATTACACAAGTGCGCGGCATCGGCAGCAAGCATGAACCTCCCGACGCGGAACTTGGGCGCGCACCGCTGGTGCATTCGATACGGCGCAAAGTTGACGACCTTGTACTGGTCGGGATCGGGGTGTCCAGGCAACATCGTCTTGAACTTCTTCTCCTGACGCGCCCTGAGCTCATCGTGCGAAAGATTCGTCTCCTCGCCGTAGGTGACGCGATAGAGGCCATCGGTCGTGATCTTGGCCGCCATGAAGAAGTGCTCGGGATGGATGATAAAGTTGGCGTCCTGCCAGCCAAACTTCCCCTCAAAGTCGTAGTACGTATTCGTCGCCACGATCTGAGCATCCCACGTCCTGCCGGGGTACTCCTCCCCAAACAGCCCCCTCCGAACAGCGCTGTTCGCCCCGTCGCATCCGACGATGTAATCGGCCTCGATCTGCTCCTTCCCCTGCGGCGTCTCGACGTCGACCCAAGCCCGGTTCTCGTCCTGGCCCAGCCCGACCACGCGATGCTCCCAGCTGATAACCCCGTTGTATTTCTGCAGGAACTCGTCGAGCATCAGCTGGTCCAGCTCCTGCAGAACGAGGCACGTGGTCCTCAGGTCCTGGCCGTCGACGTCGGAAAGCACGTCGACGTTGAAACCTGTGATGATGCCGTGGTCTTCGAAGCGGCGCCAGGCAAAGGTGCTCAGGGTCATGCCGCGACGTCGGACCTCTTCCAGAATCCCAGCCCGGATCAGATCCGGGATTGCGGCGGATCCGTAATGGGCGGCGCGTGGTTGCTGATCGAGGTGATCTTGAGCCTCGAGGATCTGGACGGGAATGCCGTGTTTCGAAAGCAATAACGCCAGGAGAAGACCCGAAGGTCCAGCTCCGACAATCAAGACCTAGTCATGTGAGGCAAGAGTCTTACATCTCAAAAGTCCCAATGAACTCGTACCTTTTTAAACGGACGACCCATCCTGATTCATACAATCCACACGGGAAATCAAGCAAGCATCATAAAAGTCTGACCCAAGCCCACATCCCCAAGACCCGTTCCCTCTCTCTTGTATATCAGCCATGACCACAGGCGAAAACCCCGCAACGGGAGCGCAGTCCTACCGGGGCAGACATGCCGGATCCAGCGAGACGGCACTTGTTGTCCGTCTCGGCACCCGAGGCGAGCCAGCTTCCAACTGCGGCGGGGTCTCCATTGTTGTCTCCATCTTCTCCAGCAAAACAACTTCAACCCCGCAGATGTCACCACGCAAAACCGGCCGAACTGCTGCTCCTCGCACACATATCCCCGCGCTAGCCCCTCTTTAATCGCGGGGATAATGAGGGCCACGGCAGATGAAATTAGATCGAATTGCCCAGCTTCTTCAGGCTTCTCATGTCGTACATGACGCCCGGCTAATCTAAAGGTTTCTAAGGTAACAATGAGTAGATGCCGACTGTAACATGCATGAAATCAGTGTCGTCATGTATCAGAAATTTTCCGCCCGCCAAGGCTCACTCCGGAATTTGAGGTCTATGCTGTTGGCCCGACTTTGCATACGAAGAGCGAGCAGATCATTCTCTTCGGAAAACATCTTACCGACGTGTGACTAGGTGTGACGTGCGGAGAATACTGATCCGTCAAGGCAGGTTGCACTCACAGAATGCTGTGCCACCGTCGGCGAGAAGTCCGGGACTGTCTTGCCGACTCTAAACCGAAGAAACTATTAGCGTTTAGGTTGCAGGAAATGGAATTATCAACAAAATAAAAACAACAAGTAGAGAAGAGACCGTGTTGGTTTTGCAAGCAGCCGCCAGCCAAAGATAACCCCGATGGAGTTCACCACCAAGTGTTCCCGGCGACCACTCCGCTCCGGCGCCGCCCGGCCCCACACCGACCATCTCGGCGCAAGTCCGCCCACACTCGCCAACGTTTGACTGATGTCACTTTCCCATGCGGTAAGGTGATTTTATTCAGAACCTTTTTTTTTCTTCCCTTGCCTTGCTATTACCATTGCAAAATCCAGTTGACTGACGAAACCCAACTTCAGCACCACATCGTCCTCCTCAACTTCGACCCGTACTTGGCACACTAGTTCACACTATAAACCCAACGTTCCCCCACCCACGCCCCCCGTCCCACCACATTTGGCTCCACGATGCCCTCACTCCACACCCACCAACCGCTACCATCGCCCTCCAAAAACTGATCCAGCGCCCGTTGAGTCATCAAACAACATTGGTCTGGTGGTGTAGTTGGTTATCACGTCAGTCTAACAGCTCGAGGAACAGTCTCCCCTCTCCTCGTCTGGCTTCACTGAAGGTCTCCGGTTCAAGTCCGGGCTAGATCATGTACCATGGGCGATTGGTTTAGTGGTATAATACTCGCTTAGCATGTGAGTGGTCCAGGGTTCGATTCCCTGATCGTCCATCTTTTTGAAGTTCCTGACCTCTGGCGGTTGCAAACTTGGTGTGTGATCGCCTTTGTCAGAGGCTATGCTGGGAAAGTTCGTCGTCGTCGAGATTTTGGTCATGAGAGAACACCTTGACAACCCTTATCGTCCTCGGCAAGTGAAGACGTTAAAGCTTTTCTACCACTTCACATTAAGTGTTCACTGAGAATGAAAAACTCAACTGATTAGGTGAACAACCGTGCATATATCACTTTCCAGAACTGGTGGATTCATGGTGAACCATATAAATATTAGTAAACGTAGAATTGATACTATACGTGTCTTAAAACAGGGAATTTCAACCTCCAGACCAAGATGATAACCCAATTATAGCGAGAAACAGACCTCAGAAAACAGCCTTCACCACCTTAGAATCACATTCAACTTACTGAGAAATCCGGTCTGGCAGCTGCACTAAGACACCAGCGTCAAAGCCCAAAGCCACCTCTCCCGACTTGTCTTCAATGCCCTCCCGGATTCAAAAAGATCCCGAAGATATCCGGAGGACGTAAGCGTAAGCCTCGACATATCCAACCTAACAAAGACGCCCCATCCTCGGAACGCCCTCCGCCCCTTATCTGCCCAAAGCCAGGCCTCGACGCTTATCTCCTCCTCGATTACCGAGCTTACACCGAGTCTCAGAGCTTAACAACCCTGTATCGACTGTATTCCCTATATTCCCTGTGTTCACTTCGTCTCTACGTTGATGTCTGATCGTCATCGACGCCCAAGTCCTGACGCTTAAAACTTACATTTCACCGTCTACGATAATTATGCAGAGTTTCTAAATAGGACTTGTGCAGTGAGGTAAATAGATAGCTTTGCAGATCTCAGTCGTATCGCTGTGGCCGGAAAGCGTGCTTCTTCCTCCTTATTGCCTTTTCTCTCAAAAATGCTTGTCAGGGGGAGTAGGATTGCTAAATGTGTTGAAAATGTTGTTTTCAAAAGGATCGGGCTTTATTCTTCGGATCAAAGAAGCAGGAAGAAAACGGGTCGTGGAATTTCCTGTCTTGGTATCATATTCCTTGCTTTCCAACACGATCCTGGACCCCTTTTCCCCGCGTCCCAAAGTCCTGTCCTCAACATGTTGATGTGTGATCCACAGACAAAGGAAAGAGTGATTTGTACCAAGAGACTTTCGATGAGAGAGAAGTAAAGAAGATAAAAGGTGGTCGTTACCAGTTAAACAATACATAAAAAAGTCTTTGTATGACTCGACTCCTGAAACCCCATTGGGAATATATATAATATGACATCATATATACAGGCTATCTATCTAGCCAGAGAAGTGCAAAGAAATGTTTTTTGTCCGTCGGATTGGGGAAGAGTTTTGAGAGAGTGAACCGTCATGTAAAGAAATGGTGGTCGACATTGATCGAAAAACTGGCTGCTTGCTTTGCTTGACTAATCCAAACTTTTCGTCGTCGTAAAAGCGAATGTATCATGTATCATGCGCTCGTCTCCCTCCCAAATCTTTTGCTTGTGTGACCTTCGGGATTAATCAACACACACCCGTCACGCGCTTTTCGAGCCCACCTTCTGGGCCACAAGACCAGACACCCGACTTACGGAACGCGCTTACGAGATGGTAAGCACCATAGGGCCAGCCACGGTGATGTCATCGCTGAGCACGCCGCTCATCGGGGACTGGTTCGTGAGGGAGACGTAGGTGATGCCGCTGAGACCCTGGGGAACGATGCAGCCCTGCTGGGGCGTGAAGGGGCTGAAGGTGGTGCCGCCGGGTTGGAGACCGCCGGTGGTGAAGGCGCAAGCCTTGGCCTGGGCGGCGCTGTCGGCCTGAAGCATGATGGGAGCTCCGATGGCGACGGCACTGGGGCTGGCGGGAGCGGTCATCGTCAGCTTGGGGAAGGGCTGGAGCGCCAGGTTGGACCCCTGGGGGCAGGAAGCGATGAAAGGCGCGGCGAGAGAGAAGACAGCACGGACGCCGAGAGGAGCATCGAACGCCTGGGGAATGGCGATCTGCTTGGATGCGGCGCGTATGAAGGTCTGGTGACGAGCCTCAATGGTGAGGATAGAGCCGGCAGTGCTGAGAATGCCCTTGTCCTTGACGAGGGGAGCGGCGCCGAGGTATGCGGAGACACCGATGTTCTCGAGAACAGCCGCCGTCTTGACCATGCTGGCGGCGTCGGTGAAGCCAAAGTTGTACTGGCAGGGCTGGACGGGCTGAGTGCCGGCCTGGGCGATGGCAGACTGGAGGAGAGAGACGTGCGATAACTCCGTGGCGCCGACTTGTTGCAGGTCGTTGACGTTCTCCTGGGAAAGACCGAGAGCCATGAAATCCTGGGCGGGGAACTTCTGGAAGCCCTGTTGGTAGAAGGTTCCCTCGAGCCATTCCAAAGTAAGAGCGCTGTGAAGTGCCATGTTAGCCACCTGAGCCCCATTTCGCCTCCTATGCCTCGTTCCTCAGTCCGACTCACAATTGCAGAATATCGATATCAGTCAATCCGGCCGCGCCGGCACCAGCTTGTTGTCTCTTGGCCAAGTCGTAGATCTTCATCTGCCCCTTGTTCAACTTGGGGGTTGCCGGCAGGGCAGTGGCAACAGCGGCCAGGGCGGCGATGAGAGCGGTCTTCATGTTGAAAGGCATAGTTAATAGTTCTGCTTTTCCTTCTCCTCAATAAACTTGATTTCCTTTCGGTTGGCTGTTCTCCGGGGACAGTGGTTCAGGCGGTAATAAGTGTGTCGATCGGTGCCACCTGGGACGGTCGATTTGGTGAGAGAAGAGAAAGATTACAAGAATAATTAAATGTCGTCCGAGGGAGTGACAGTTGGTAGTAAGAGGTCTCGAAGGGAAAGGAGGGTGCAAGCAAAACCGGTGGACCCAGGAAAGCAGACCAGCGCTTTTGGAGATAGAATAAGACACACAGTGAACGGGATAAAGAGAAAAGGAAGAGAGGGGCGGCAGAAGCAAACAAGGGGCGGAGGGAGACAAAAGTAGTTAAAGGAGGTTCACCACAACCTCAGAGAGATGGATGGCCACACCCATCACCCATCACCCATGGCATCTTCGCAGGCGCGCATGGCCCTTTCCCTTTCGTCGCCTTCTGGGACTCGGGAGGGGGTCGGATCGACTTGAGTCCTTGCTGGGGATTGTCTGCGGCTAGCTTTCTTTCCGTCGTCGGTTCACACGGGAGCCCACTATGCGGGTAGCAAGATACGCTCGACCGCAAAGCTTCAGACCTGACAGGGGTTCCTGAACCTGACTTAACTGGGGGGTTACATGATATGGAGTACGGTAAGCAGGAGGCGGCTCCTCGGCTCGCGGAGTGCAGATTGAGTGTGCTGGGCTGCCGCTGGGCTTGCTTGCCTGTTGCTTGTACTGGGGAGCTGTGTAGCGTCTGGCCTGTAGTATTAGAGAGAGGAAGAGAGTACGTGCGCGTGTACGGGAAGGGGGGATCTAGCGGACAAGGACAGAAAAGGCGTGGGAGACGGGGCCCCTTGCCAATGTCGTCAAGGGTTAGTGCATGGTAAGAGATTTCCAGGTTAAAAGTTCAGATGGCAGCAAGCCTCTGACTGCCTCATTCCTCCGAGAGCCAGGCACGCGAAGCACGGGATTCGCAGTGTATCCGGATTATGGAAGGGCAGGCTTTTGTCTGGTGTGCATGTTTCGTTTCCGCTGCGGTTCAAACAAGCTCAGCGAATCGGCAGAGACTCGAGGCGACAAAGCACCAATCAGAGAGGCCGGTCCGAGGGAGGGGAGCACGAGGAAGAAGGAATAAGGGGCAATGGAAAAGATGGGATAGTGGCAGGGGACCAACTAGGTAACTACCTGTCTACCTCAGGCACCTTGCCTTAGTGCGTATTCTGCTGTCTGTAAGTGTACTACACTAAGGTACTATCTGCAAGAAATGTAGCTACCTTACCGCAGTAATCGAGCATCGATTGGGATGAAGCCCGTTTCCAGATAGCGCGGGCTAACCCCTGCCGAGCTTGTTTTTGCGCTTCTTTTCTCCCGAAGACCAAGTACCAAGTACAGATATGCAAGGGTCCTAAACCTACACTACAAGCAACGCCCCCGGACGATGGACCAGGGGTGCTGCGAGAATGCATGTCATGAAGAAGCACTGCTGTGCCATAGTGCCCAGGCAGTAGGTACATAGCAGAGGGACGCAGTCGCCACTGTTTGGCATTGTGGCCGGAGCAGAACTCAGTTCTGTTGCATCCCCCAGCCAAGGCCAAAAGCCAGCCCGGGTTACGAACAGGCCGTTGACCGAAACCAATGTGATACGTCTCCCACGTCAGAAGCCCCGGCCCGTCCACGCCTGGGCCCTCCTGTCACCGACACCCTTCCACGTCCCTTGATTGGCTCTTTCTGATCCGGAGCCCCCCTTGCCCAAAAGAACACTTGTGAAGTGCGGAAGGTGAGGTACGTACCTCTCCATCTCCATCTGCAGGAACGTTCTCTCGGTAACCTCAACCATGTCTCCCAGGCTTCCCATGCTTCATCTTCATGTCTTGATGGGCAACCTTTCTTCCTAGCCCTTCCCCTACCGGTCTCTTGTTCCCGTCTTCATCCCAGACCACCAGGACCAGACAGTCTCTCACACAACTCCGGCTGCCGTTGACGGTGATGGGCTTAGCGCCTGCATTTAACCAAACCCCCGGCGCAGGGCGACGCCTCCTCCACTAACTCTCACTCTGTGTCATGAAGTGCGACACGGAAGGGGACATCTCATTTTCACTTGTCATCGTCTTGGCTCTGGCGTTGCCGACCGCACCAGACAGAATTAAGGGCGATGGATCTCCCTTCAACACCCGCCAAGGGTGTCACATTCCGTCTGTCTAGGGCCAAATGATCTGCAGAGCCGGCCATGAAGCATACAGCACGCAGCACTCTTCCGCATGCTAATCGACCTTATCGGCAGCTCGCGATCTTGACAGAAAATGCACAGGCCCACGTCCAGATAGCCAGTCAAGCCAGGAATGCGGAGTTGTCCAAAGAACCATTGTGGCCCTGACTGGACGGCTAATTCCAGGCCCTGACTCGGCCCCTTAGAAACAGAAGTCTGCTCTCGTTGAATACCTAGGTAGTCTGTCGAGTCCCCTCCCGCAGAAACACGTCCCGCGCAAAGGAACCCCAGAATTGGCTTCCTGCAGGTCGGACGTTATAATATCAGCATTGGATCTCACCGCACACGGTTCTCACCCTCCGTCGTTGCCCCATTCTCAGCCTCTTCTCCGAACGGCCCCCTCGCCCTCGATCAGTTGCTTAGTGAAGTACCCATTTGCCCCCAAACGACCGCCTGCTAATACACTACCTAAGGTAGGTAGGTAGCCACTTAAGCTTATCCAAGCCAAGGAACTTAGGTTCTCCAGAGCGCCCACAAGACAAGACCTCGGCGTGGAGACTGAGACATCCGGTGTTCCTCGCATGCGTGCGACATCAGCCGCGTCGAGACTAATAAGATTACATACAGAGAGTATTGGGTAAGTGTCCAAGACCTTGCCCAAAACTTGCTCTTCTCCTCTCATTTCGTCAATATCGTCCACTGAGCAATGGGAGCCAAAAAAGAGTCTCGATTTTGCTTCTCTCTGGTTTTCGGTCCATCCCAACGACACCAGACGGCCACCAACCAGCCCATTCTACTTAATCCGGCAATTCAAGGCCTTGCAGGGGCCTACCTATCTTTTCAAACCCACCATCGAGGCTTTAAATCGTCCCATCGCCCACCTCAGGACTACAGTCGACAAATTGAGCCGCCAAGACTGGAACCACCCGGCCACGGCTAATCAGGACTCGGAGCGACTTCGATCAGCTCAAAGCAAGCCTTCATTCCGTCCACCCGTGACCCGAGTCGTGTGGGAAAAAACCAGGCATGTCACGCCCGTCAAAACAGCAATACCCGTATCCCGCCAAACAAAAAACCTCCGAGAAGCCGCATGCCAAACCCTGTTTCTCGAACGCGTTCCGTGTCTCACAAGGGATGACCCCAGTCTCTTAAACAACCCCGTCCCTCTTGGCCGCACTAGACCCCGTTCTTTTCGGACATAAGGGTTACCAAGTGCACCAGTGCGCACTCTACTGCGTATGCGCGCCTGACAAGATCGATGCACATTCCATCCGCCTTCACTCTCTGTCAATGACTGTCTCCGGACGCCCGCGGCCAGCGGCCAGCGGCCACCGGCAGTTTCCAGTAGTACCCGCTCCGTTCGGGCCACTGGAAACAACTTCGTTCTTCCTTTTTTTTTTTCCCGCCCCGCCGTCTGGTCTCGTTAGCAAGGCCTCCCCTTCCGGCCCGGAAAGAAACGAAAGAGACACGACCAGCCTCGTGTTTTTCGACGCACTGGGTCTCGCCTTCTTCACGTCATCGACCTCATGCCGTCGACCGGATAAATGCGTTGAGCAAGTTTGGGCGTCGTAGTCTAAAAGACCAGGGCGGGATCTAACTAAACGCAGCAGAGCTGACGTGCTCAACTAACTTAGCCGCAAGATTGCCTTTTTCTTTACTTTAGCGATGGAAGGACAAGGCATGCGATCTCCCGCGCCCGTCTAACAAGACGACGATCATACCGGGAGCTTACTACCCATCACGGGACGAAAAAAAAAGTCCTTTTCTTATCACCATACATAGTAGGGGACACATAGGGACATGTAAAGTTAAATAAGCCTCATACGCTTCCAAGTTCCCACCCCCTCATACCTGACGATCGCCGCGCAGATTCTCACTGAACAGCAGGTAATCTGAACTTCTTCTACTTTCTATGCCAGGGGTCTTCTTGCTTCCGGAGACTGCGTAGCAGCGTAGCAGAGGAAGGCGGTCTCTCAATCGCATGTTCAGCGGGTCACATAGGAAACCGCCCGTTTTGATTAAGGCGGCGGCGTAGAAAAGCGGTCATTAGATCCACGTTGAGAGGGGAGGTTTTCCCTTCACTTCCGTGAGCCTCTTTCTCCTCGTGCTCCACTACTCGGACCAAGAGATGGGACCTACTACAGTACTGGACCCCGTCTCTCCGGATCTCTACGAACACCAACCCCCGGTTCATCTCCAGACTGGCCCCCCCCAGCATAATCCATCACGTCAAATTTCCAAACCGGCTCTCTTGCGAACCATAGCAACTGAAACCCAGCCGCCCCTTCTTGGCCCACTAGTAAGAAGTCATCCCGGCCGCTCTGCAACGTTCCGCAAGGTCAGCCTTGCCATCCAGGTAAATATTCACAATACGGCGCGGGCTCTTCCACAAAGACATGAAGTGCCTCACTCTTACCGATCGTGATGCCGCGTCTTCCCCATGCGACCCTTATCCACGAGGCAGATCGTATTGCGCGTCCGGGGCGGGTAATTGCATGTTCCATTTTGCTAACTGATGCGCTATTCTCTACTATTTCATCCGCCGCCTTTCTCCATCTCGATTGCTGCTTCTGTGCTAAATGACTCATCCAGGGATGAAGAAATACTTCAACTACTCCAGTCCGCACCACGTATCGTCCCAACTCTCACCCAAACTTTTCTACACCATGCCTCTCTCACCTCACAAAGTCGCAAGACACGGGTTCGTCTGTCTGCCTACTGGCGTGAAACGATTTCAATGTGCTGTCATGAGCACCGATTTTTTGGCACCATTTTACAGAGCGTAGGGGTTCAAAGACCGAATGGTCAAGCAACTACAATTAGTTAGCATATGATTCAACTTTCATCATGATGAAGAGGTCTACTTACGGTGGGCTCTTGGAAAGATCAGTCTTGAGGATAACAGGAACCCTGGTCATCTCCGTGACGTCTTGGATGTACTCGCCGCCCTCCTCACGCAGCTTGAAGAGCTTGAGGTATTTCTCCTTGTTTGACAAACGGGTCTCCGGGGCCTCGGGCGCGGGCACCTTCGAGTCGGATCTGGTGCGTTGCAGCGGCTTGGCGTCAGACCGCGTCGGCGAGCCGGGAACACTTTGCGTGGGCCTCTCGGCCAACGAAGCACCGGCCATCGCCTCGGTAACGTCCGAAGCGTTGTCATCGTCGTCGTCAAAGAGGGCATCCACGTCGTCCGTGGAGATGGTGCCGGTCTCCGTTTGCTTGCGAGCAGCCTCTTCTCTCTCCTTCTTGACTCGCTCGGCCTCCTGCGCTTGGCGAGCAGCAGCCATGGCGTTGGCGTTTCTGACAGAGGCGGCGGCCTTGGGGCGCTCATCCTCAGGTACGTAGGCGGAGCTCGGCACGCCCTTCTCCCAGTAGAGCTCAAGCACTCTCTTCTCCTTCCTGAACTCAGCCTTCTTCAGAGGTAGCTGATCGCAGTGCACGCGCTTCTCGAAGCCCCACTCGGGAATGAGAACGTCGAAAGCGGACTCGTACACGCAAATGACGATGCCCTCTGTGATGAGATCGCCGTTGACCTCCTGTCTCTTCTTGTCCATGTTGCGGCAGGACTCGATGTGGATGCTCTGCTCTTGGGCGTTCTGGGCAGAGTCCTTCTTGGTGTTGCAAGCCTCAATCGTCTTGACAAGGGTCTCAAGGTCTTCCGTGTATTCAATCTTACCCTCAGACAACGCAGCCTCGAGTTGTCGGTGAACAATGATGTCAGCGTAGCGGCGGGTAGGGCTTGTGAAGTGAGTATAAAGCGGCAAGTTCAGAGCGAAGTGAGGCCACAACTGCTTGGCCGTCTTGCCGGCAATGAAGTACTTGGCGCGCTGCATGGACTTCAGAACAAGTGTCTCCATTCCCTTGCGGACGTCAGCGTCATCGACCTTGAAAAGGCTGTTGTGAAGGCTGCCGCTGCCAGAAGTCTCAACCTCATAGCCGATCGCGTTCATGCGGTCAGCAAAGGTCTGCAGACGGCGAGCGTTAGGCGGGCCTTGGCGGCGCAGAAGAGCCTTCTCAGGTAGAGCCTCGGCCAGGCGCTGAGCGACATAGGCGTTGGCCTTGTGCATAAGCTCCTCAACGAGCTCAGTGCCAGGGGTCGAGTCAAAGATGTTGTGCTTGATGGGGATGTTCTCGTCATCAAGCTGCTGCATGAGTCTGAGAGGAGCAATAGGCTCTCCACCAGCACCAAGACGAGCCTCCGTGAATTTTTGCGCGACAGCCTGTATATTGTTAGCGAAATGATGACAAGTCGTGGCTCCGGCGGTCCTTACGTTGAGAATCTGAATGTCTTTCAGCTGGATAGACTCGTGCTTCCAGTCAGCCTGGCCGTTCAGAGCCGCGTCGATCTCGTCAACGGTGATCTTCGCAGTGCTCTTGATGATACTCTTGCCTACCCAAGCGTCGCCCTCAGCAACGGCACCGTTGTGAGGGTTCACGCGGAAGAGCACACTAACAGCGAGGCGCTCATCGCCAGGGGTCAAAGAGCAAACCTCGCCAAAGATCTTGGGAGGCAGCAGAGCGCAGGTACGGTTGACAAGGTGAACGGCAGTACCACGCTTCTTGGCCTCGCGGTCAACGAGAGAGTTGGGTTTTACGAAGTGAGTGACATCAGGAATGTGAATACCGATATCAATCTTGCCGTCAGGCTGAGTCTTGATGTGGATAGCGTTTGCAAGCTCGGGCGAGCCGTCGAGGTCGAGAGTAACAACCTTCTCATCACGGAAATCGCGGCGGGCAGCCAGAGCTGTCTCATCCTCCTTAGCGAGAGACCAATCCTGCAGACCAACGCTGCGCAGAACGGCCTCAGAGAATTCATCCGAGGAGAAGTTGTTGTCGCGAAGCAGGGCGTCGGTTTCCACCTTAAGATCGCCCATACGACCAAGCTGCTCCACAAGCGTACCGAAAGGATGCAAAGAGGTAATCGGCCAGCGCTTTATGCAGGCCACAAAAATGCGATCCGCGTAATCCTGGTGCTTTTCGACGAAATCACGAGGAGCCTGCTCGGTGGGAATGGCAATGAGCGGTACACGCTTGTCGGTAGGCTTGAACCAAACGATCTTGGGCTTCTCCTGGGAACGATTGTCCTGGTGACGATTGTTGCCACCATCTCTGGCAGCTCTCTCCGCCTCCTGCTTCTCCTTGGTAGCCTGGCTGCTGGGTCGGAGCAGACCGAGGGTACCGGAGAACATCTGACCAGCAACGCGCTCAATTACAGCCACAATGTGTCCAGCGTAAAGGGGCTTGGCCTCATCGTTGATTTCCTCCTCTTCAACGAGAAGCAGGCTCTGGCCTTCGACTTCCACGTCGTCGTTCTTCTTCTGAGTAGGACGCTGACGCAGACTGCCACGGCGGCGGATGCCGCCCTCCTGCTGCGTGTTGTCGTCATTGTTGTTGGACGACTGGTTCTGTCCGTTGGTCGATCCAGACCGGGTATCAGTGATGTCCTTGCGCTTTTTCTTCTCTTCCTTCTCGCGCTTCTGCGACCAAACTTCGTCGACATCGAGCAATTCGACAGCGACGAGGTCACCCTCGAGGGCACGGTTGCGATCCTTGCTACCGCAAATAAAGATATCAGCATCGAGCAGACCGTCCTGGGTGGAGACGTAGGCGTCGCTACGGTTCTTCTTGTTGACGCGGAGAATACCGGAGACGAGCTGGCCATCGCCAAGAAGAGCAGGGAGAGTAGCCTGCGGGAGGTAAGGAGTGAAGAGGGTCTTTCTCTGCTGCTGCTGTTGCTGGTTTCCACCGAGCTGACCACCATGCTGACCCTGAAGACCAACGAATTGCTGGCCGTTCATCTGAGCTTGCAGAGCCTGGAGCTGCTGCATTTGCATAGGGTTGAGCTGCTGACCAGGATACATTTGCATAGGAAGCATCTGGCCGGGCATCTGCATGAGCTGAGGCTGACCGGGGTACTGGAATGCGCCAATGCTAGAAATAGATTGGTTGATAGAACCACGAGAACGGTGGCCAGGCTGGAAACCACCCTGGTCCTGACCCTGATTGCCGCCTTGGTTGCGCCAGTTGCCGTCGAAGTTGCGAGAGCCAGTTCTGGCATGGCCGGAGCTGCCACGACGTCCAAAGTCATTCTGGTTTTCATTGGAGAAGCCACCGCGGCCAGCGCCGCCACCTCCACGACCGTTAACGGCCATGCTTTGACTGCGACCGTGTCCTCCACGTCCACGACCGGCGCTGGTGCCCTGGGCAATCGGGGCCTCGGGTTGCGTCGGAGCGGGGGCGGGGGCGGAGGCGCCACCGTCGGCAGCGTCGCCAGGAGCCGGCGCCGCAGGGAATTGGAAACCCGACGTTGTGCGCTTCTGCTGGGCGATTTCAGCCGCCTTCTTCGCATCGGCAAGTGCAAGAGAATGGCGTCTCTGATGGCCACCTCCGGCACCACCGCCTCGGCCTCCACGACCACCGGCATTTTCTCTGCCAGCGGGGGGAGCGCCGGCAGCATCGTTGTTAAAGGCCGAACCGGAAGCACCCGAGGAGGGAGCGGGGGGAGGACCCATTCCCATGTTGGGAAGTGCCGACTGATTACGGCGATGTGACATGGGCTGTGTGGGAGGTCCGCCCATGTTGACATTCTGCTGTGGAAGCTGTTGTGGGAACTGGAAGCCGCCCTGCGGCGCCATGCCCGGCTGCAGGTTGAAAGCACCACCTGGGCCAAGCTGTTGCGTGGGGGGCATCATTCCCATGTTCATGTACTGTTGCTGGGTAGCTTGGATCTGTTGCTGCTGTTGCTGCAACAGCTCGATCTGCTGCTGGATAGCTAGCTGTTCCACTGTAGAGAAGACGCATTGTCAGCGTCGTGACGGGTATAGAGCAGGTGGCGAATTGGCAGCGGTAGATGGACCGGAGGTTGCAGACAGATGGGCTGGAGACGGAGACGGGATAGGGAGTTGAACTTACTGCCCGGATTGGCAAACATGCTCATCAACGGAGTCAACTCGGAGGGGCTTCTCCTGTGCGCGATGTGAAGCCGACGGCCGGTAGGGCCTGGGACGCCGCCAGCAGGCTGCTGCTGCTGGGGCTGCTGGGGCTGCTGCTGCTCCATGATGAGCAGTCAGTCAGATGAAAGATTGATGTCGGTTATTGTGATGCACGTCGAGTGCGTGTCGGATATGAATGGAGGGATGGATGGGCAGGAAGGCCGGCGTCGGATTGTCGGTCGTTTGGTCGTTGGCGTCGATGCTCAGGAGCTGTGTGGGATGATGTGGCACGTATTGACGTATGTATTGCGGACTAAAGACAGTGGAGAACTGGGATGGATGTGGTTTTGGTTTTTGGTCTTAGAGTGTAGTGTGTGTCCAGCGGACGTAGACGTAGTGCGTAGCGATTCAAGGAGGGTAAGTTGACTGTCTGATTGACCAGAGAGGGATTGGATTGAATTGGATTGGGATGGGATGGTTTGAGGGGAGGAGGAGGGTGATTGTCGGCGAGACGAGCGAGGATGAAAGGGAAAGGAGCTCGCAAGGAGTGTGCGAAGTGATGTTTGAGGTGGAAAAAACGGGTGAGGCACAGATGTGAAGAGAAGACAAGGCAGGATGGGAATGTCCTCTCTCTCTCTCTCTCTGGAGCGACTGACGGGGGGTTTGTTGCGAAAGGCGAGTCGGGTCGGGGGCTGTGGAGTGGGGAGGAGAGGAGGAGGAAGAGGAGGAGGAGGAGAGCAATGTGTAAGGTACTAGGTAAGGTCGGCGACGGTGGAGGGGACAAGCAGGAAGTGCTCCCAGGCGAAGTGAGGTAAGGTAAGGTACCTTGGCCAAAAGTAAGGCAGGCAAGGTGGGAAGTACCTGCCCGGTCTTGCGTACTGAGGCACAGAGGAAGGGCGGACATCGGCCACGGCGGGCACAGCACAACCTATACTACCTTAAGGTACCTTACCTGAGTACGGATACGGCAGATGGACCGGTACCTTTACAACCACGGTGAAAGGTAAGCTTGCATTTTGGTCTCTAATGCTTTAGGTTGGTTGGCTGTCTGTCTAAGATACCTAGGCCAAGTAAGTTATGGTTTGGCAGTGTAAGAAAAGGTACTTGAGATACCTTGGCTGAGGTAAGGCAGGTAGGTACTTTAAGCTACCTTGCCTTAAGGCAGGAGACCGCTGACACGACAGTCAGCACCCAGCAACCGGCATACTTAAGGTGCCTTAGCTATCAAACTACTACTTCAGGAGAAAGGTCCAACGTCTTCAACATAGAGGCAAGGCGAGAGATACCTTTAGTAGGTAGCTTGACATGCAGGTTGCCCTGACTTGGGTCGGTTTGACGACTTGAGGTCAGGACTCAGGACTCTGGACTCAGTCAGGTCCACGACTCCAGTCTCCCGTCCAGGTCCAGTCGAGTTCGACGGAAGTGGGGAGAGTCCACGCCGCCGCCCGCTCGCCGCACGCCGCACGCCAGAGAAAGACCACCCTGACCAGGTCAGGGCTCCCGGGTTCGAGGGAGGTACCTCGGATACTTTGGTAGATCAGTCCCTTGCCGTAGTGTCGCCCTAACGTCTTGCTACGGCTCCTTGAGCCTCCTACACACCGGGCACAAGCCGAGGGCGGTCGCGGGACATGCCACAAGTCCCCTTCCCTACCTAGGTAGGTACTAGGTAGTTAGGTACCTTACCTCCAAAGAAAGTCAGCGTTGTCGGCGGCTGCGACCTTTGAGAGGTACCTTGGCATCCCGTTTTCCTTGGACACATGCTGCAGACAGATACGGGGGCAGATGTCAGATGCAGGGCACACGACGAAGACGGGGGGAAAAGGTATGGGGACGACAGATACCTATATGTAGCGTGTTTCTACTCTCCTTTGATACTGGAACAAACAGAAAGGCTCAAAATCGCCACGAGCCCTTCAAGACCAGACGGGACTCTACAAGACGCGTGACGATAACTCCCTGGACAGCTCGGCTCTAGGACACAGAAAGAAAAATATGCAATGGCAGACGGATGGGCTTTCATTCAACCCCAGCTCTGCTGTGGAGTCTTCCTCGTACCTCCTGGACTGCTGTGCTCCTCAATGGCATCACCCCAACCCAATGTTGGAGATCCTCCCGTCTTCACTCAGACGATCTGTCCAGTCGCTGTTCGCGCTGGCGCCCGACGCTTTTGTCATCGCCATGGCCAAAAGCAGGGCAAGGCAAGGAAAGGCGAGACAGGGAATAATCAGACTTCAGTCCAGCATCTCACTGGGAAACTTTGGACCGGCCCCAATTCCCGGCAATAGTCCAAGTGTACCAGTCATGGCTTGTCTTACTATACCTATGGGCAGCGTCTGGCAGCTAAACCTTCAGGCTTCAGGCTTCCACATTTCGAGGACGCTGGACTGCACCGAACGGGGTCCACCTGCGGTCCGACCAACCAGCGGGGACGCTATACCAGAAACCCGTCCAGCTTAGCGCCGCTATTGGTTTTAAGCAGCTCGCTGTCGCCCCACATGCACTGCAACTATGGCGACGTCTCTAGGTAGTGTGCTGTTTCTGTCCAGCGAGCCGCGATGCCGTCCGGCGCGGTAGCTGGTATTTTGACGGTGCAGTTTTGGTATTTGGCCCGATCTAACCACATCCGTTAGGCGCGCCACCTTCGCCACGATGTATGATAACGCCTAAGTACTAATACATCAGTAAGTCAAAGGTAGAATTGGCCTTGTCGCTGAAAAATGCAATTTCGCTGTGAAAACAGCTGTTTTGACATGATCTATGGACATCATAACCCTCTTTTTTTCCCACGCCAAAACGCGCGCCAAATTACAATAAGAACGCGACCTACAGTTCAGCGATGACTTTAGGGGCCTCAAACCCCGACGAATGTACCGCGAGCTTAAGGTACTTCGATAGATAGTGGGTAATATGGGTGTGGCGCGGTATCAGAAGCTTCGCTAACATATTGGGTTTAGCTCGGGCCAAATACCAAAACTGCACCGTCAAAATACCAGCTACCGTCCGGCGCTCCCTCCTTTTTTTTTTCTCCCCCCCCAAAACTTTTTTTTGAACAATTCCATTTTGAATTTGTGTTCTGCGCTGCCGCCTACGGTAACAGCTGCAAGCCTGCTAACTAAGGTAGCACCAACAGCCGCGAGCTAAGGGTCACAGTGCAGCCAGGGTTGGAAAAAATACTACTAGTATTTAGTATTAGTACTAGTATAGTATAGTAATTCTAGTATAAGTCCACCCTCTAAAATACTAGTCTAGTATTAGTATAGCCTATACTATACTAGTATAGTAT